>CAUYRH010038190.1:0-31064 GCA_963574655.1 Perodicticus potto | reverse complement strand
GCACGAGGAGCAGACAGCAAGGCGCCAGTGTTTTCCGCACAGGTGGTTGGTTCTTTTTCAAGCCGGTTTCTTCATCCATCACAGCATCAGCACCGCCAGGGCCAAGGCAGCGGTTGTAGAGCTGTCCTGTCCTGCATCACTCCCATCTTGGCCTCCCAGAGTGCTAGGATTATAGGCAAGAGCCCCTGCACACAGGCAACTACCCATTTTATATCTTTTTGATCTCAGCAAACACCTTAGCTGCTTATCATTCTTTACCTAGTGGGGTGCTCCAAATCTTAATTCCTGAAAGGTGTGAGACATTAGTAGTCCTGCTACATGGGCTTGTTTTAGTTTTCCATTGCAATGATACAGGATGTGGTAATCCCAACAGATGGGCTAAGAGATCCTATATTCCCACTGTGCCCTTCCTCACCTCCATTGCAGAGTAGCAGTCCAGTTTCTCCCTAGTCCTCTGAGCAGGGGGAGCAGAAAATCGTCTACTCTTCACTTTAGATGTAATTAAGAGTTGGGGTCTTCATTAAGACTGTTAGAAGGGCGTACAGCTGGGGCCACTGGGTAATATGGGGCCTTATTTTAGTCAGAGAGCCCAAGATGCCTGAGAAAAGGCACACAGTGGCTGGAAAACTGCATTCAGAAAATGATTGCACATCCACTCATGCCCAAGCAATAATTCATGTTTTCTATGGGTCAAATGTGAGCCACATGAAGGCTCTACTTGCCGTGTCCTATGTTAAGTTCTAGAGGAGGGCAAAGAACTTTGTGTAGAGGGAGTCTAAATGTAAGTTGGCCACTAGAAAACCAAATTGAAAAAGTCTTGTACCTGTGATTGGAGCCATTGCCTGTCCGGCTAAGGGTAAGGAAGCTCTGAAATCCATACAGAGTATCCTGGTAACGATCTGCCAGGCCCAGAAGGCGTGATGTTGCTCTATCACTTCCATCCTGTGTGGGATGCGGTGACCTTTTGAGCCTTTGGGCCTTTCTGAGATGCTCCTGGTCTCCTAAATGGGATACACACCCACAGTGTTCTCAGTTTTCTGCAAAACTGTCTGATACTTCTGTGTCTTTTTCTCTCCTGGAGGTGGTAGGTTGCTGAAATGTTTCCTTTCTGCTCTTCCTTTCTTTTATTTCTTTGTTTCTTTTCAGTCTTGGAAAGGTTCTCAACTTTATCCTCTTTTTGACAGGGATTTTTGCCTTATGTCATGGCTTGTTCTTTTTCTACTCATTAGTGACATAGTCTTAATGCAAATGTATTTTTAGCATACACAAAAAATATTTTGGGAGATAACTTTATGGCTGTTCCTTCAGAAAAGCTTCTCTCTCCTTTGCTTTGCTGATATCCGTGGCATTTTATGAGTTTGCTTTGCTTACGGTAGAGATGTTTGGGTAGAATCCCTATTGTACTAAGAAGCCAAACTCATGGTTGCCTCCTGAATTACATGATCTACTTCATTTAGCTACAGATCCTTTTCTTCTTCTTTTTCGTTTCTCTATTTGATAATCCTAAGGTTGTTTTTCCAGCCCGGGTTAGAGAAAATTATAATAACCCTATTTCAGTGTATTACTCTCTTTGTGAGAAGTTGCTTATACAAGCCAGGAACAATCATTGGGTTCAAACAAATGGATAAATTGGGCAATAATGATATCAAACTCTGTTAAAAGGTACACACAGGGAATAAAATCCTGGATTTTTCTTTAGACAAAAAAGATAGTTGAATGCTCAAGTACAGTGATATCTATTAACTTCAGCATTGTGTTTCAATAAACAGCAATTTTTTTTTCTAGTGGGGGGGGTAGAGGTATATTTTCAGTAGATTTTAATTGTGTAATTTAACTTTAAAAAAATAGGATGCTTAATGTAAGGTCTCTGTATCCGCATTTTTCATTAAACATTATTTTTAATCAGTTATACTTAACCCAAAGATTCTTGTTTGGGTTAAGTCAGATTTGTCAGCTCTTCAATCAGTTTGTAGTACATTGTAAAAGATTCTACTCAAAACAGAGTTAAGCTGTCAAGCTGTGACAACTCGGAATGAGGAAGATTTTCAGAAATTATGAGTGAGATATTTTAAATGTCTCCTTGACATCCACAGTACTATTCAAAATACTTCATCAGAGGCATGCGCTTTGAAAATGTACTTGAAAATTAATGTGAGGAGTGTAATTTGTCAGTCTTTGTCTTCCAGACACAGCCTTGACAGTCACGGAGCATTTATAGTATTATAGCACAGAATCTTTCCTCGTAAGTCCTGCGAGGGACGAAGGGGAGATGGAGTGACCTCTTCGAGGGGCAGTCAGAAGGGCTGTAAGCAAAACAGAAACAGAACAGGCTTGATTCCAAGTCCCACTGATACCTGCTTGAACTGGTGGCAAATGACAAATTCCATTTTTCCTTTGCCAGGAGGACTGTGTGATTTAGTTATTCCTCAAAGGAACCATTTCATCCTTAGCTGTGTGTCAGGGACATGAGCTATTTGTCCTGACCTCAGCTTATAATATGGAGGCTGTGGCAAAGAGACAAAGTGTTGACTATTTATTTTAAGTAAGTTTCTTAAAGGGTAAAGAAATATCTCAGTTCTGGGGGCCTAAGTTAGCCTCCTCCAAATTCAAGAAAACCTTTCTAACACCCAACCTGGAAGAATCCTCCGGGGACCCCAGTAATTGGTGAAGGGGCTTAAGGATAGATCAAAATGAGCCAGGGACCTTAACATTTCTTGTCACTACCTCTCAGTACCTAGTAAATGCATGTGTTGTGTGCTTATCTGATTAAGAAAGTTTAACAAAGTTTAAGAAATCAAGTGAGGGATGGTACCTAAGGCAGGATATTGAAGAGAAAGACTTAAGTTGATTTTTTAAGGTGGTCCTGCTTTTTATTTGCATGGAGTCTCTAATCTTTTAAGGTACCCCAGAGGGTAATTTACAGTAGGGGTTCATGACATCACAGAACCCAAAGTCAGGGAGACTGAAAATCAGGTGCCAAGAGCTTAATGAAACCCAGTTTGCTACTGGGTCTCAGACCACAGTTGTTTGTCTTTTGTAAATGTGTCTGTCTCTCTTTGTACAGAAAGCTGTTCTAAGGGAAGAAAGGCTCCTGTTACTAGATGTGGAGGCATCCTGTTAGAACAACGGAGTCCTGAAAAGAACCCTGGGGCTTAGTGACAAGGGTGAACTCAAGGAGACCTGTTTCAGTGCAGTGGGGAGGAAACACTCAGCTGGAGTGAGCTGAGCCACGTATGGGAGAATAGAATATGGCGGCCAGACAGCCTTTTGATACTTTACGTACTTTTTTATCATTCCCTAGCTAACCAATTAGAAAAAGGAGATGTAGGTCAAAGGATTGAAAAACCTATTTAGAAAGGAGATGTAGGTCAAATGATTCAAAATAGCAGATATATAGGCTATAGATATGTAGGATGAACAAATCTGGAGATCTAACATACACCGTGAGGACTAGGGTCAATGAAATTGTATTTTATTTAGAATTTTTGTTAAATAAGTGATTTTAGCAGCTTTTGTCACACAAAGAAACTATAGGAGATGATAGATATGTAAATCTGCTGAACTGTCATAACCATTTTGCTACCTCTAAGTATCCCATAACATTATGTTATAAACCTCAAATATGCACAAATTTATTTAAAAAAAATAGAAAATTTTAGTACTTTGGGACTATGCATCTAGTGAGTGGCAGACACAGGATTCAAATACATGAATGTGTGCTTTGAGGGACTGAGGTCTTGACTGTGGTTATTTTTTATACCACTTTTGTCAGGACCAGGGAGGATGTAATCACTTATGGAATAGAGAACCTTATGGGTCTATGGTATTCTGAATACTTTTGTGACTACAGGTACAATACAGAAGAGACAGCCATGATTTGCTTATCCTCAAAGAAATATAACACAGCACAGAGAAGGAGTTTGTATTCTTAATCCACTTACTTAGCTAGACTTAACCATACACAATAATTGTCTCATTCACCCCAGTCCTCCCATATCATTTGAAGTAACTTTACTGTTTTGGCGGTCTACAATCCCTTATCAGCAAATGTATAATGATAGAGTATTTTGCTATCAGACTTATATATTCTATCTGTAGCTTCTAGAATAAAAGAATAATAGAGACAATTAGTTCTGCTAAATGCATCTTGGAGCCATGTGTTAGCTTATCTATGGATTTACTCCTTAGATGTTTAAATATTCCCCCTGCAATTTAGGTTTCATCAAACAAAGGAGATCTGATTTAAGATAATTCTCTTGGTAAGAAAGCAATTGCTGCTGCAATCTGCCATTCACCCAGAGCCATTGATCCCAGGATAAACATTCATTTATCAGAGAATTCAAACTAAAACACAACATATGCTGTCGTTTATAGCAAATTGATGGATAGAATTCTGCATTCTTCCTAGGTTCTCCTAGCTAAGCATTGTTTCATTTACTTTTTGTGAAAATTACTGTAAAATATTAGTTTTATCTCCTTTAACCATTATTCTTAATTCAAACTACAAGCTGGTTAACATTTTACAAAATTAGTCTATTATCTTAACCTCATTGTACAGTTACGTTTCTTTAAAATTGTCTTTTTAAAGCATTAATGAATGTTTAAAATGGGCTCTTATATAAACCACTCCATCCTTCACAGCCATTCATTCTGCAGCATGTTAGTAAGGTGTTTGGGAGGAATTCAGGCATTTGGATTGTGACTTTAGCCTTCTGTCGTGACCTTCTTGCAGCAACCGTATAATCATCTTCCGAAAGCTATAGTCCAGGTATAAAAGCGTTGTGGCCATGAAGAAATGCTTTTCATTAGAGTTGTTATTGGATTTTGCAATCTGCACATAGCAAGCAAAATGACCATGAGATGATAATTAAGTAGTCTCTTTATTATTTCAGAGAGGAAAAAAGTTCACAACTCTGGTGATTGCAAAGCCTCTGAATTGGAGATTAAAAAAAACAACAACTTAAAACACTTGCGTGAGCATAGATTCTCTCCTTTCAGGTTTTAAATGCAGGCGATATTTTTTCTTGAATAATGAGTGTCTTGTAGGACAAGAGGCTCTTGACTAAAGGTTGGCATTAAAATTCTTGCTATCTAACAGCAGTATAAGCAGACTGTACAAAGGAGACCAGTTTTAATCACTGAAGTTCAAAACCAAGGTTTCTCTCTCTGAGGGTGTTTGGAGTCTCTAAAAAATGCAACAGATGGGTACCTCAAATTTAAATTCTTTTGATAATGATTAAGGATTTTCTGCTTAAAAATGATGAAAATAAAAATTTTACTGACAGTCTTTGAAGATGACAGGGAAAGATCTATCAGAAAATTATAAATTTTTTGAATTTATTTTAAAGTAAGTGATTGTTACTTCTTTGTTCTATATTTTGTGGCTTTTCTGAATTTTAATAATAGTTTTCATTTGAGCTCACATAAAACTCAGAAAGAAGCTATAGTTATAAATCAGAGTGTGTACACTATTTCTTATACTTTTGCTAAATGGAACATTTGAACTTTTTTTAATCACCAGTACAAAGACAATAGAGAGAGTCTCAACCTAACTGCTAAATCATTTGTCTTTTCCCTCTCAGTTTTTGCACAAAATATCACCACCTCAAGCAAACAAACTTACCAATAACCTATGGGACACAGTAGTGCTAGTCAAGTATCTGCTAGTTTTCTCATCTGTAATCTGGATGGGGTTATGTAAAGTTTCATAAACACTAATAATGAACATATTTTGTTAATTCCTAATAACTTCTTAAGTTATTTACCCCATGTCATTGAGGAGTTGTTTTGAAAACTTCTTTCCACTGTAGTAGGTCCTTAAAGCGTTTCCAGGGAGTGGCCACCCATGGTTTTACTATCCAGAGAAAGGCTCTCTTGAACATTTTCACCTTTGATTATGCTTAATGTGTTGACTAACAAGAAGTACATTATATCTCCTTATGAAATTTGTTGTTATGGCTGTACATCAGTACTTTGCTAATTCAATAACGAGGTATCTAATAAATTAATGCTATACCTTTATTGAATCTCAAAAAGCACATTATGTAATATATCTAAAGGATAATTTTTTATATTATAAGCTAGCAATAATTATTGATTTAGAGAAGGCTGTTGAATTCAGGAGTAGCAAGTCTGTATTCAGTATAAAAGAAGCACCAAATAGAATCATAGATTATTTTTGTAAGCCCCAGAAAAGCTTTTTTTTTTTTTAATCATCAGTGTATTTTGTAGTTTGGATGGCACACTGAATATGGATAAAAAAAATCAATATTAAATGCATTTTATTTGAATTAAAAAATATACATCATATCCAAATTAAACAGCTCAATGGTTGCATTAGAACAATCTAAAAGTTGTTAATTCCACAGCATGAGGCCCTATATATGCAAAATAAGATGAAATCTACTATGTGCCAGTGCTCCAGATTGCTGACTGCCTTTGCCTTCTGATACTGTAAGCTCAGTAAAATGTGCTATGTGAGAAAAGAAATCAGTGGGTTTATTTTTTTATTTCTAGTAGAACAAGTTGCATAACTTTGCTTATAAAAAAATCCATTGTTTGCTTTTCTCTTTATTTTATATGATAAATTCCTCTTAGAATTTAATGAAGTTTTTTTTTTAATCATTACTTTAAGGACCTAGTCATATATCTATATATATTAGGTGTCTTAAAGCTATATTTACATAACTGATTTGAAAGTATCATTTGTTATAAGTGTAAGTCTTGATGCTATTACTCCATGGCAGTTAGTTCCAACTGTGGGGAAATGTCAAAAGTGATTTGTTTCCAGTAACCTTTGTTCTTTTCTTTGCCAAAGTACAAGCATTGGAAAAGCACCCAGACTCCAGGAAGTTGAAGGATAGGTGCTTGATTCACTGATGATGAAGTAATCTCCCTCTCCCCCAAGTGCAGTCCAAGTCATTCCCAGCTCTTGGATGTCTTTTCTCTCTTTGATACCTCTGGGCTGCTACTAGATTAAATCCTAAAATGGACATCTGATCATGAGTTTTTACTTTCTCAAACCTTTCAAGTATCCTCCCTACATCTTCCCTTAAAAATCCTACTCTTCAAATCTCACTATCCAAGTTGGAATTAATTATTCTTTCCCACATTTTTTTATACTATTGGGTTTTATGTCATTAGGACAACCTTGTATTAATTGCTTATATGTGTATTTTTTTGAATAATGTTCACTTATGACACTTTCACTAGAGTATGAGGTATTAAGTAAGCAGGGAATTTATTAACAGAATTTATTTCGTTCAGTATTATATCTCCATCATTGAGCACAGTATTTTGTACCTAATGGGTACTTAATAAATACTTGTGATATGATTGAGTGAATCTAATAGGCTTTCAATTTTTTGTTGCAATAAACTCTGGGGAATATTATTATCTTGTCCAATACAATATTCTCAGATAGAGGGCTCTGAATATAGGATCTTGCAGAAATAGAAGGCTTCATAACTATTTGCTCAATAAGTAGCTGGTTGGTCAAATGAATGAATGGAGTTGCATTTTCTTAAAAGCTCATGATGCTTCTAAAAGGCAATTGATTTTTGGAGGGCATACACATGAATATATTAAAGAATTTTTTCATAAATGGTGTAATTAAAGGAGTAATATACCCGCAGTGCTAAATAAATAGCCCAAAACAAAACAAAACAAAATGTTCTATAACTTAGTGTTTCCAGTTTTTAAATAATAATGTATTAGACACCAGAGGTGGTGTCTATGGTTTTAGTTTTATTTTTTATTCAGTGGTTTGTGACATGTTACAGGCTGTGGTTTAATAGATAAAAGGACACCATTGGCAAATGACTTTCTCATTTAGATTATGAATATACATCTAGTCAGCTAGAATCTCTTGAAAAAATAACATCACCTTAGTGATGTTAGTAAGAGGAAAGTTGAAGCGCTAGGTATTAAAATATGGTAGATCAGTTGGATAATGGCTGTCTTCATTGGGAAAACATTATGACTCAATATAGATGAGTTTAGCAGCTATAGGTTTAATTAAACAAAATCAGCAATGATCTGAATTCTGCCTCAGTATGAATGATTCATGAAACCGGTGAAGAATGACTCGATTTTTTTCTAAACTACTGTGGGCAATTTTTTTCTTTTTCCTTTCCCCTTCCCCCTTCTCTTTTCATTAGTAAGTGATGAGAACCAGGAGGTGCCTGGGCACCACGTTGGATAGATGTGGTAGGAATACAAGGGATTGTGCAGTGACCTGGGCATTGGAATAGCTTCTATAACCCCTAGGGAGCTTAAATATGATTCTGTCTCTTAACTTTCTCTTTTTATACAGGAGAACTAAGTACTTCAGTGGCAGCTCAAAATAAAAACCCCTGATAAAGAAAAATTCATTTCTCCATTCCCCCTCCATGAATATTGCTTTATTCAAATCATCTTTCTCTCTTTCTCCTGGAATACCATAATAACTTCTAATTTGGTCTTATTTTCACACTTCTGAAGTCACTTCTCCCAACATCAGTCATAATTCTTCAAAAATAATAAATAAGATCATTTAGCTTTCTCTTGTAGGTCTCTAAGTATCTTCCCATTATACTTAGGAAAGAAATCCAAAGTTTTCTTTACTATAGCCCATAAGTGCTTGCATCATCTGTTTACTAATTGCTGTCCTGTACTAACTTATTACCTTTCTCAACCTTGAACATGACGTTCCAGCCATGTTGACCTTACTGTTTGTTGAACAGACAGAACATGTTCTTGTCTCAAGACCTTGAAGCTCACAGCTCCATGTATCTGGAATGTTACTGCTGGGGATAGTCCCATGACTCCCTCCTTACGTGTCCATGACCTCTTTGGAGAGGCCCTCTCCAGCCACCTTACTTATAGCCGTACCTCTTATCAGAATGTAGTTCTTTGACTGTTTTATTTTGCTTCAGAGCATTTATTCTCACTGGACATAGTATTATATCAGTTTATTGTTTTTACACAGCACAA
Source organism: Perodicticus potto (assembly GCA_963574655.1). Taxonomy (NCBI): domain Eukaryota; kingdom Metazoa; phylum Chordata; class Mammalia; order Primates; family Lorisidae; genus Perodicticus; species Perodicticus potto. The sequence goes on along the minus strand of CAUYRH010038190.1, from coordinate 22,091 downwards.
TTTCCAGGGTTCTCCTTTATAGAAAGGAGGTAGAATTCAACCACGGTGAGGGTAGAGACCTTGTTTCCTTCCTGCTCTGAGGATTGTGCCTGTAACATTGCTCAAGAAACATTTTTTTTGAATTGATGGAACAATTTTCTCTAAAGGCAGATTGTATCTCAATATTGCCTTCAGCAGACTGGTCCCACTGTTTGACCTCAGGAATTTGTGTTACTTCTCACAATTGAAAATTGAAAGCATTTTCTTGTGTGGAGATTGTGTGTGGTGTGGGTAGTCTATGTTTGGAGATCCCCTGGTTAAAGATGTATTCATGAGAAATAATCATTACAAATGACAATATTTATGTTAAGCTCCTTTTTTTCCCTAAGAAATTATTTCTTTGGAAATTTTGCTTCCTCTAATCTTTCCATGCTGCCATAAGATTATCCGTGAAATTGCTATAAGATTTTCCAGTGGTCTCAGGGTAGAAGAGCTGCAGCTTGAAAATTACACTACTGAATTTTAGAAAAGTACATCAGGATTAATTTATTATTGTTTTTGTTCTGATCTATAAGGAGTTTAAATTCATACTGGCCTCTGCTGTGTGGAGGAGAGACCCATAAGCAATTTGTGCTTTTAATGATAGAGGTTCTCACAATTCTCTACGTGAATGTCCTGACAGGGAAGACAAAATTGCCTTTTTGCCACTTAGAAATGCAGGACAAAGCAGCTAACAAATGTCACCTGGAATTTTATACCATAAGAACATATTCCTTGTGTCAGCAAGGGTACGCCTATATGATTCTAGCAGTGTCTTTCTACTTTCTTTAGAAATGATGGGTTAGTTCACATAAGATAGTCTCAAGATTATTGATATAATCACAAATTGAAATGGGACCCTGAGCTCTCTGTTCACAGAAAAGCTTGCCTGGCTTTCTCTGTATTTGAAGTGATTAACGGGGCTGCAGCATTGTGGGAAAATGATATGTCTATAATTATATGAAACCACAGGAGGAAGAAACTCTTTCTGATTCCTGATCTTTGAAGTCACCCAAATTATTTGAGTCTTAGCCATTAGGGAGGACAAAAATAGGAAGAAAAAAACTAGAAAAAATATTTCTATAAAAAAAGAGAGAAGTCAGAATACATAGTAGTGACACTGGTCTACGGAGAGACTGTGTGAGAGAGAAACAAAACGACTGAGGACATGAACAGACAGCAGGAAATACTGGTTCATCAGGTAAACAGGAGACCCTACAAAGTCGCAGAGCCCCCAGCCTTTTCTTTGACTGCTGTCTCTATCATTTTTTATCTGTAATATGGAGACAATATTTCTCACCATGTTCTGTGAGGCATAATGACACGACAGACTTTGCTAACAATAGAAAATAGTATGCCAATTTGTCAATATTATAAACAATGTGGAATATGTTGATATGTTGGTCCTCATTCCTACCCCTCTCCCTTGAACAATGTTTGTTCAAGCATGAGTCTTCTTAGCAGAGTTTAGGACTTAAGTGCATTTCAGAATCACCTTCAAGGCATCAGGGGTGTCTGGAACTCCATTTTCCTCCCAGGAGGTGTTGGTGACTTGCTCTCAGGAGCAAGACTGTGACCTCTGTGTGCCTGGGAATAGAGCTGGGCTGATGCGGGTGCTGCCTGGTCAGGGGATGCATACAAACTGGCAGTGAATTCCAATCCTGGCCACTTGGTGCCACTCTAGTTCTAGGAAATGCTCAGTCACAACTAAATCCTGGGAAACAGCTTCCTCCTAGGTTGGCTTCTGTGGTTTTAAAGACAGTCATTGTTTTGAAGAAGGTCATTTGGAGAGTTCCGTTGCTGATGTGATTAGAATCACAAGTTGCATTCCAGGTGCTTTGTGTGCTAACACTTAGGTGTTATTACCAGCATTAATTATCCAAGGGACATGTAACAAACACAGGTGGGCCCTTGTTGGTTCATTAAAAGGCAAAACCCTGCAGAAAGCAAGCCTCCAGGTAGTCACCCACCCTGGCCTTTAATTTGGAGTTTAATTTGGGGATAACTGGAGCCCACCAGACCTAGTCTATTCATAGATCAGATGTTATAAAAAGAAAATCAGTTCAATATTAGTTCCTCCCCAATATATTTTGCAATCCCCCCATCCCTACAGTAAAAACAGTGAGCAGAATTTGAAAATGATGTGGTAGAATTTGTTTTTGTGCATACAATAGTGTAGGGTTTCTTCCCCCCATCATTCTCTTCACTCGCACAACTTTTTATTCATCGATAAAAAGGGCGTTTTCTTCACAGAGAAAACCATTCTTTAGATGAATTAACTACCTCTAGCATTGTAAAACATATTACCCTGAATGACACATCTTTCTCCTTATCTCCTTTTTTCTTCTGGGACCAAAAGGGATTTGAGGAAGGAATTTGTGCATGGGTTTTTATAGCATAAAGATGACTTTCTAAGATGAAGGAAACTGTGGTGTTGAGCTGAAGGTCCTCAGGTTCTGTTTTAAGGGGAGATCAGGAGAGGGGCTTGCCCACTTTTAAAGATGCTAGTGAGAGCAGTCCCTTTCTGACTCATTGATTTGGAAAGGCAACAGCAATCTGCCATTAAGAAATGTCTTTGCAATTAATTGCATATAAAACCTTAAGTTTCTTTCCTGACACATTTATAGAATTTGCTTTATCTTATTTTTGCTGATACCCTTCTGCTGGCCTTAGCATGAGTGAAACTGGCCCTAGGCAAAACTGAGATGCTGGTGAAATCTGTTTTTCTGCCCCTTCTGCTTTTATTGCATACCTCTTTCCATTCTCTGAACCTGAACTTTTGTTTCCCCTTAAACCTTATTAGTTTTGAGTTTAATTGCCTCTGGCATTCTGCTTGTCAACTTTGGGTTGTCCTTGGGTTTGGGCATCAGGAAGCTCTGTTAAGACCCTGATTCTGCCATTTTCTTGCTGTGTATGTTTAGGCAAATTTTTAATTTTCTTGGTCTTCTCTATCTGTAAAATAGGGCGATTTCGAGCAAGTAATGAAACACTGCCTGTGAAGCTTAGGGTCTGGCTTTAGAAGAATGGAACACTTAAGGTGCTCATTAAAAATAAAGTTTTGTAAATCTCATTCTAGATCAGTGGTTCTCAACCTTCCTCATGCTGTGGCCCTTTAATACAGTTCCTGTGGGTCGAGACTCACAGGTTGAGAACCTCTGTTCTAGATAACTGACTCTGAATCTTGAGGAAAAGACCCAGGAATCTGTACTTTTTAAAAGTGTTTTTAGGAAATTTTTAACACTCAGCAAAGTCTGAGAATTCCTGGTTTAAGGAATAAATCTTCCCAAGGGCATAATCATTAGAGGGGGATGAGTAATGGGACTCAGACTTCACAGTTGTTTGGTAGGGAAGAGATTTTGGAGCAAATATAGGGTGTGATTTGATCAGTGCTGCCCTGAATCTTGTATAGAGAAGAAAAATATTGGTATTGGATGCAATACATTGCTTAGGCAACGTGTCTCCTTCCAAAGTGAAGTTGCTAATCCACCTACTTTGACGGGTCCTTTTTTCCCCACCTTGTTTTCATTTGCTTTCTATATCCGTATGTATGTAAATGAGGCAGGGACTATTCCTCTGCTGCAGCTGATTAGTAGGGTCTTTTTTGGCTGGACTGTAAGTTCCATGAGGGTGGAGACCATGTTTTTGTGCTTGTTTGAGATTTCAGGGTCTAGGACAGCACCACACATAGGGCAGGCTCATGGTCAATGAGTACCTGACTTGGGGAGGAAAGTAGTTTCTTAACATGTTGACTAATTTCCCCTTTTCCTCTTCCTGATCTAGTCATATCTAGAGAGCAACTCTTATTTCGGGAGAGTTGATGCTCTGAATGAAGGTTGGCTGCATTAATTGAAAATCAGGGACAAATGAATTTATGAAATGCCAATCTTAAGGGAATTTAATTCAGCACTGGCTTGGGCCATCTCCTGGGCCCATCTTCATAGTTCAGATCCAATAAAAGATAAAAGACCCACTGACCCAGTACCAGTCTAGTTTGCAGAAATTATTGACCATTTGGAAAATTCAATAATGGAGAGCAAGTTGCTCCCTGCTAGGTTTTTGATGCTGACACCGCTACATACTACCTCATTTAAGAAATAACAGAGAGGATTGTATTGGACATGGTTTACATTTCCTGAAGCATTAACAGCCATTTAATTCTTCTCAAAATTCAGTGTATATAGGAAAACCTCAGATTCTTGGGGACCTTGTTTAAGATCGAACCCATGTATTGCAAACCATAGGTCTGGGGCAGAGCATATGAGAAACTCAAGAGATTCAACTGGACTTGGGCTTAGGAGGCTATACACGCGGGCCAGATCAACCTTACTCTCCCTCTCCATCCCCCATCATGGGCATGAAGGGATGTAATTTATTCACTGCTTTCCCATGGGAAGGTCTAGACTAGAAGTTAGAAGTGCGCCCCGGTCCTTAGATCATACAGCCTTTGACACCAGGCTTCCGCCTTGCCGCTGGTTCTATTAGCAAGGATCACATCACCTTTTTGAACTTTTTTGCCTCACCTGTAAAATGGTTTAAGCTAGCTGGCTCAAGTGTTCCAGTTGTTCTTGTTTCAATGTTTTAGGTAAAAAAGACGAAAAGTTTCGCAGATTATTGTTTTTCTTAATGTTGAACTCTTTTTCTTTAATTTTTTTTTTTGAACTCTAAATATTATATGACTTAGAAGCCTTACTTGTTCTTTTGGTTTAGAGCAGTAATTCTCAAAAAGCGATCCCTAAGCTAACAGTGTTAATATCCCTGGGGAACATATTAGGAATATCCATTTTTGGAACCCACCCTAAACCCACTGGATTAAACAGTGGGATGGAACCCAGAAAGCAGTGTTTTAATAAGTCATCCAAATTATTCTAATGTTATAATAGGTAGAGAACAGCTGAACTTTAGGGAAATATGGCTCATTGAATTAAACTTTTAATGAACACCAATTTGGCTGAATGGATAATCCTTCAAATGGTTGAATTTAAAGAAAACAGAAAAATTCCAATCGGGGTCAAATAAGGTAAAGGCAGTAACAGGGCTTAGGTACATCACACCCACTTTAAATGTTTTGCTTAAGGCTGACCTTGTGAGTATATTAGAAAAGTTACTTAACCTCTGTACTTCAGAGTCCTAGCTTGTTATTTTGGGGAATAACAAGAGTTCTGTGTCATTTGGCTGTTTTGAAGTTAAACGAGGACAATGATAAAGTGCCTTACGGAGTGTGGTGTGCTATGGATATTCCATGATTGGTCTCTTTTCTACCCTTACTGACAGAAGCGTGATTCCCCTAGACTTCAAGTCCAGGGATACAAGGGGCAACACCTGTGTCTTTTTTGCTTATCGTTATAGTCCTGACTCAGAAGTTATTTAATAAATATTGGTTATATGAACAAATAAATTAATGAATGAATACAAAAAATGAATGCATGAACAAAGACAGTTTTATTTGTATATATTGGCCGATACAGTATAAATATGAAAAGTATGCTTTGAGGCAAAGTTTAGACCTATAATAAAAAATTTAAGGGGCACAAATGGACTTTCCATGTCATTAATGGTAAGGGAAATAGGGTTTCTCACTAAAATATAAAGGCAATTAAATTAGCTTGGGTATTACAGATTCTGTGTTCATGAATAATGGATAATTTAAAAAATTTCAAGTTATGAAACAGAATGTAGAGATCCATCACTGAAATTGCTTAGACAGACTGGAATCCAGGATGGATCAAGTTTGAAAACATAATTTTTTCTCCTTTGATTTCCTCATGCTCCATTTGTTTCTAACCCTCTACAAACAAAAGATGTCAAGAACAAAAAAGTTTGCAATGAAGTTCTGCTTTTACTTTCCCTCACTTTCTTCTTCTTTTTCTTTTTTATCTTCAACTTCACAACTATTTCTTTTGAGTTTCAGCTCTACACCAGCTATATTAAATATACTATAAGCTTTACTTTTTCTTTCAATTAATATTCTTACTAACCATGCTGTAACCACCCAATTTTACAGATGGAAAGGCTGAGGCTCTGAAATTAAGCAAGGTAAGCCAAGCTGGGGCTGGGACTTACAGATGATTTTTTCAGCACATACTTTTTTCCATAACAGCCCTTGGTACAAAGAAACAATTTTCCTTTTGGCAAGATGTGGTTACCTATTACTCTGACACTGAGCAGGGATAGGTGTGCTTACTAATTCCTAGAAGACTTGCAGATATAAAGGGAATGGAGAGAGACTAGCCCCATGGGAGCAGGGAAGATGGCTTTTCTCTTCATCTAAGAAGTAGATGTTGAAACAGCAAGATGGGAAAACTTTGATGACCTTGGAACTGGACCAAGGAATGCTCTCCGTGCTCTTTGCTGTTTACTCACAACCCCCTTAGTTGTTTTTATTCCAAGTTCCATGATTTGCACTAACTTTTACTTTTTCACTGGCCTCCAACATTGATTACCTGGGCTCTCTCCTGCTTCTTTTTCATCCATGGAAACTTGAAGCTTCTTTCAAAGTATTTCCGACCAGTCTAGGCAAAAGTGATCTCTCTGCATTCATGAGTCTGTTTGATATATGTTGACCTAATTACATCTTGCTTTTTGGTACTAATAAATTAGCTAAAGAAGAGCTATTTAATATTGAATAAGTATTATATTCTTTCCCAAACACAACTGCATTGTGAAAGTCCCCATAAAAATAGATAGGACTTAAAATGACAATAAAAATGAAATAGCAGCTAGCTAATATTTATTGAAGCAATTAACTATATATCATTATTTCATCTATTCCTCACATGAATATGTGTTGACTATAAAATATAGTCAAGAGAGAAAATGAAAATCAGCATAATTCCATAATCCAAAGATAACTACTCTTAAATTTTAAATAGATTGAGGAGACAGACCAGTTTTATAGGCTTAAATTGCTTTCCAAAGTTCTAATCACATAATGAATACCCACCATTCTACATTTACTGAAGAATCCTATATATTCCACAAATTTGTAATTGACTATACTTATAAGGGAGCTGAATCATTTTGTTGACTTGACAGTTGACTTTAGCTTCTCCTTTTCTTGTCACACAGCTGACTATTCTGTAGGATGTTTTCTACCACTGATGACAGAGACTATTGTTATATGGAAATTATGGTCATAAGAAAAAAAAATCACACTTTCTTGCCCAACACTTTGTAGATTGTTTTAAGAAGCCAGAAAGGCTAAGTTCTAATGTTTTCTTAAGTAAAACTTCCGGGCTCTAAATTTTAGAAAATTTTTACTCAATTCTGTAATGTTTTCTTTAGAAAAACTCCTGAAATAGCTCTTTGTTGCTGAAACATTGCTCTTCCTTTGGTCCATGAAGATTTATAATTATGTTGATTTAAAAAAGAAAAAAAAAATTAACAGACTACAAGTAAAAAAAAAAGGAAAACATCTTTGACAATATTTTCCTCTCTTGGTGAATTCTTCATTTTATAGTAAAAAAGATATAAGCTTTGTTTTCTGGAACTTTCTCTTCCCTTTTTTCTCACCCTTTCTTTGAAATGAATGTTATGGCAGTAATCTTGACCTGAACCACCACAGAATGCAATGGTCGACAGCATGACATTTTGGAGTTTCATATATCCTCACTCCATCACTCTTTAGCACTGTGATCTTGCACAAGTTGCTTAACTGTTTTTGCATCTGAGACATGGTAACAATAATATTAACAACCTCACAGACTTATTGTGAAGATCACAAGAGATATTACTTATGAAGGGGCATAGCATTCTGCCTGATGGATACTTCAACATAAGGAAGGCTGTGTTTCCCCCCCCTCCCCAAATTATCCTCCAGAAGATAGAGTGGCCTTTACTGAAAAGTTCTTAAGAAATCTTGCATAAGAGCTGCACTGTAAAATAGTGCATGTGGAGATGTAAACCCTCAGGACCTGAGTGAATACTAGTCATAGATACTTGAAGAGCTCATCTGCAGTGATAAGTTTAAAAATGAAGCAAAAGAAAATTAAGAAATACTTAGTAAATGTTACTGGAGATTTTACCTTATGACTTTAAGTACTGCATTGTCATCATAAACAAAATCTCTGAAGAGTTCTTCAAAAAGAAAAATTCTATGGGTTTGAGTTGTAGAGATTAGGAATCATCTTTTCTAGGATGATGAAAAGGGAAAGTAAGTGTACTCATGTAAGTGCTGATGAGTACTTGAGATAAGGGGTAATACCACCACTAATTATATCATGCACAATTTCAACCAATTTTTATGCAACTGAATATACTGAGCTCTAGAAAACTGTTAGATGTCTTGAAATGTGGGTCCAGAAAGGGTAATGGCATGATGATGAAGATTTATGTGAAGAATTTAAACAAAGTTATTTCAAGGCATATGAGGGTAGTAAAGAAGGATATGTCTGAATCATGTCTAAATTAGTTATGTTTCACACAGTATGTAATTTGAAACATACTAGTAGAAAGACATTTTTAAGAAGGAAATATTTAACTCTTGTCTTTAAGGAAAAGTTAATATGCTGAAGTTGGCTAAAAAACATTTTAGGATTCTTCTTATTGAGAAAATGGTTAATTCATATTCTGGGTCACCATCTATTTTGCAATATGTGGTATAGAGTACTAAAAAATTAGCCAGACTAATAGAAGTGATGCATTTCAAAAAAGACTAGTTCTTTTTAAAAGTAAAAACCAGTCTGATATTTTGAGCTATTTTGTACACGTCTTTTGTTCTTATAAGTATGCTTTTTCTCTTAATTCTACCTTTTCTCATTTTATTGATCTTTTAAACTATCAAGTTATGCCTTTTTCCTTGACTGCCCTTTTTCTACTTTCTCAAACTGCCAGCTCTAATTTTTTTTTCCCCTTTTAAGAGATAGCATTTTACTCTGTCAGCCAGGTTGGAGTGCAGTGGTGCAATTATAGTTCACTGTAGCCTCAGGCTTCTAGGCTCAAGCAATCATTCCACTTCAGCCTCCCAAGGGACTACAGGGATAATGCCCATCTAATAATTTGATTTATTTTGGAGAGATGGGGTCTTGCTATGGTGCCCAGGCTAGTCTTGATGTTCCCTTAAGCAGTTCTCCTACCTCAGCCTTCCAGATTGTTGAGATTTCAGGCATGCGCCACCATGCCTGGTCTCAACCTACTACCTTTAAATATAAACCCTCACCTGACTCATGTTTTTGTGTTATAAAAAAATGTATTTCACAGATAGATACTACTTGAAAGATAATGAACTGAGGCATAAAGAGATAGAGCAATTTTTTTCTAAGTCACATAGCCAATAAGCAGTAGAGCCAACATCTGAATTCAGAATCTGACTGTAAAATCTAAATCCTTAATCAGAATCCTATAACCCTCTACCAGCTAGGTAGTCTTGTTTATGCATACTCAATGAAAATACAACTTTTATAAAATTATAATAATAGCTCATACTAAACATTAATAACTAATAATAAAATAAGCTAAATTTTAAAAACTTTAAACAATGGTAAAATATAAGTTGGAAGTCCCTCTTAGAGATAGCTATTAAAAATTTGTTGTGTATCTTTTTGATTGTTTTTACTCTTTATCTTGACATGTGTTTTTGTTTTCTCCAATGAAATTGTACAACATATATTCATTTTTTCAGTTGTACACTCAGTATTGCATTTTTATTAAATACATATTTCCATTTAAGCTTTTCTCCCCAAGTAACAGCTCCAGTTAAGCTTAAACTACAGCTCCTCTTGCTTTCTGAGAGTCCTCCAACTTGTCAACCTCTCTGTCTTCTTTTAATACATCAGTTGACTCTTTTTTTATTTTATTATTTTTTTTTTAATGTAAGCCTGGGTTCATGTTTTCCTTATGGATTATGATCTTAAAAATTCAGACCATTATCCCAGTCTTTTACGGTCAGCTTTAATCCTGACTTTCTTTTTTTTTTTTAATTTTTGGGATTCATTGAGAGTATAAAGAATTAGTTTACACTGATTGCATTTGTTAGGTAAAGTCCCTCCTGTAATTGTGTCCTGCCCCCAAGAGGTGTGCCATACATTGAAACCTCCCATCCTCCTTCCTCCTTCCTTTCCGAACTTGCTCATTCCCCTACCCCCGACTTTGTATTAGCTCATCGACTGCCTTCATATTAGAATTGAGGACATTGGATTCTTGCTTCTCCATTCTTGTGATACTTTATTAAGAAGAATATATTCCACCTCAGTCCAGGTTAATACAAAAGATGCAAAGTCTCCATCTTTTTTAGTGGCTGAATCGTATTCCATGATATATATACCACAGCTTGTTAATCCATTCCTGGGTTGGTGGGCATTTAGGTTGTTTCCACAATTTGGCAATTGTAAATTGAACTGTGATAAACAGTCTAGTGCAAATGTCCTTATGATAAAAGGAATTTTTCCTTCTGGGTAGATGCCCAGTAATGGGATTGCAGGATCAAATGGGAGATCTAACTTGAATTTTTTGAGGTTTCTCCATACTTCCTTCCAAAAAGGTTGTATTAGTTTTCAGTCCCACCAGCAGTGTAAAAGTGTTCCCTTCTCTCCACATCCACACTAGCACCTGCAGCTTTGAGATTTTGTGATGTGGGCCATACTCACTGGGGTTGGTTGATATCTCAGGGTAGTTCATATATTCATATTTTAAAAGTTAAAAGTATGAATAATAAATATGATACTCAACCTCATTTTAAAAATTAAGAAAATAAATCATTTCAAATATTCAAAATCATTTGAATTTGGAAGTTATTTGGAATAACTTCACAATACGTAATTTTCCCTAACAAAGATCTCTGAATTCAACATTTTACCATGTTACTTGTCAACATTGTTCTCTGTATGTTATCCTAAACAACAGTGTTTTACTCAACTAACCAGACCAAGATGCTAATCGGGGCACATGCCACCTCTAACTTGCCCCGTGTGACTTTTCCTAACATAAGGAGATTCTCTATATGAAACCTTATGTCCTTCAATCCAGAAAGCCAATGTTGAAAACATACTATTGTTTAATCCACTGATTGAATATTTTTTGGATTTTATAGATTATTAATAGGTATAAAATACTTATTAATGACACAAAAGTAAACACAGTCTTTTGTAACTAGTGACTAATTCAACCATATGTTGTGTGTATCTTTCTATGTCTTTCTTGTCTTAGTTTATTATACCATCATTTGTGGAGTGATTATCATCTTGGGAAAACAGGGCACTGTAGGGAAATGAATATCCTACTTTTTACCATCCCTGTAAATGTCAATTTTATTCTTCCTCTCAGCCATCAAATCTTGATACTGCCCTTGATACCTCTCTTTCTCTAACATAAATTTTTTTCCCCACATAAAATCCCGTATATTTTGTTTTTAAATCTATACAGGTATTGGCCATTTCTCAGCATTTATTTCCACTATTTTCCAGTCCATTACCTTATATCTAGACTATTTTAATCACTTTGTAGCTTGGTTTTTTCCTTCCCAGTAGCAGCCGAGGGTGATCTTTTATATAGTCACATATAAATCACTCTGCTTAAAGATCTTCAATGACCTTCCACTTAACTCCCTCCAACTTCAGTGCTTGTCATGGTCTTTAGGGCCCTCCAAAAGCCCCCTACTTTCCTAACCTTGCACTATTCTCTCATGTATTCAATTCACACCAACCACACAAAAATATCTGCTATTTCTTAAATGTGATAAGCACAATTTCTCTTAGGTTCTTTGAGTTTGTTGTTCCCACTGTCTGCAAACCTTTGAGCCACTCCTCTCTTTATTTACCTTTACTCAAAACTCTTGTTTGTATATATCTTTAAAAAAATATACGCTCTTTGTTTATCCCTACCACGTTCTATTTAAGAAAATCATATGCTTATGTTAATTGTTAGGTGATTTAAGATTTGGATTATCTCCTGGATAACTAGGCTAAGAATGATAAGAATAAATAATTAGGATGATAAAATTATGGAATTTTTGAATTAGGAAAGCTCATTTATTTATTCTTCTAATTTTCTATAGAAAGGGAAATAGATATCAGCAGATGTTGGGTGACTTAGTCAAGGTCACATAACTAGTACAGGTGCATCCTCTGACTCCCAAAATAGTGCTCAATGGCATCCATTGAACAGTGTGTAGGAACCAAATGCTTTGCTACATCAGGTTCTACAGGCTACATAATTCCTGTTCCTTCCAATTGTCCTGACACCCTGCAGTTTATTTAGATGATGTGATTTGACCTCATATTTCTTCCAGAGCTGGCAGGATAAGGATCACTCTATTAGGGTGCTTAATTTTGTGCTAATGATCCTTCTTTCTGTCTCAAGTCTTCAGGTTACAGTTTTTTTCAAAGGAACTCTGTGCTGCTTGTCCTTTTCTGCTGGCTGCATGATGTGCACATCAGTGCCTCCTGCAGCCTTCCACTTTTTAATTGCCTCTCCTTCCTAATGAAGCCTGTATCAGCTCCAGTGCTAATTGTACTTCGTCCTTCATTCAGACTGTGTTATTAAACAAATAGTCACAGTGTTTGGTCTCACTTTAATAGGAGCATTGATGTTTGCTTAACATCAAAAACTTATTAGTAATCTATTGAAAAGGCAATTAATGGAGGACATGGGGGTAAGGAATTGAACTAATCTGCAGAACAGGACAACGAATGGCAAAGACATTCTGGCTTTCTAAGGTTTAACTGTGTGTATCCTGGAAATTGCAAGTGGATTATTAAATTCTGGAATGTTAACTCAAGTCAACAAAGTTATCATTTATGTGAAATAGCATCTGTGTGTTTGATATTTAAGTGAAGGACAGGTTGGTCGGTCTATCTCTCTAGCATCCAATTCTTCTCTCTTTAAAATATTTCTCTTGTGCTTTTTAGCATATAGATTAATATTCGTCACTCTAGAAAACATTAACAAGTAACTGTAGAGGACACCAATAGCCAGATGACCTCTGAGCAAGAAGATTTGCAGCTGGGAGGTAGATCCTCGGGCAATTCCTCCACAGGTGCTCCTTGTGGAGAAAGAGCCTGATCCCATGGTGATCCTTAGACACATAGTCATTGTCTAATACTCCCCTCACCTGTCTTGCACTGGCTCAATAAAAGGGTACTGCAGAGGTTGCTTGGGGTTATCCTGCAATCAAGGTTAGCCCGCCTCCTGCAATCTGTGTCATGCCTGGTTCCTTCCTGTGGCGATCAAGACCAGGGCCATAGGGGCTGCGACATCTGGCATATCCAGCAGGATCCAGCAGGGCACAACAGGACACCAGGGATGTGGACCAAAGGGAAAAGTGACACGTGGAAGTTAAGTGAGGCCTTTGGCAGACAGGGGGAGGAAGTCCAAAGGGAAACTCTGCTTAGGGCAAGTGGGACCTTTGGCCAATCTAGAATCTAGGGAACCTTGCTCGGAATAAGTGAAGTCTTTGGTAAATAAGCAAAGACATTTAGAGAAAACAATGGGTAACTTCCTGGGGAGTCATGAGAATTGGAAACTGAGGGAGAAGGTGATGTTTAAACAGAATTTGAAAGTGAGGAGAATAGTGAAGTTCAGTGGGAATCTGAACCTAAGGAGAACTGGGAATCAAGAGCACATGATACAGACACAAATAAGCAAGAAATTACCTCTGTGGCCATTATGGCTGCTCAGACAAACAGTTGGAAGACCAGGTAAATAGTCTCACAGTCAGAAATGCCAACTTAGACCACCCAACATTGCCCTCAGTGCCTCCCTATGTAAATGAACCGCTTGTGACTTTTGTTATGAAGTCTGTGTTAGAAGGGTGTAAAACCAGTGACTTTAAGTGGGAAGACACTTTGGGGCTTTGTCTGGTTACAGTCACTGATATTCCTCCTGATCCGCAACACTCTCAAGAGGGCCAACGTTTTGATTACCACATGATCACCTTTGTGGTTCTGAAACATTTGAAACAGGCCTTAGCACAGTATGGTATGCAATCCCTGTTTTCTAGAGGTCTGTTACAGGGGCTTGCACAAGAGCAGTGGCTCATTCCTTATGACTGGGACATGATAGGAAGAACTGTCCTTGAGTCTGGACAGTATTTACAGGTCAAAACTTGGTGGAAGGAGGAGGCTGACCAGATGAGTTGCCAAAACCAGCAGAGAGGAGTCCCTATAACATCAGAACAGCTCACAGGTTCTGGTCAGTGGCTGGGGATTCCCAATCAACTTCAGTATGATGACATAACAGTAGTCCAGACAAGGCTGTGTTGTCTTAGGGCCTGGGAAAAGGTTCAGGCTCCTGGAGATATCTCTAAATCTTTTATTAAGATAATGCAATCAGGGAATGAACCTTATACCAACTTTCTAGCCTGATTAAAAACTGTAGTCAATAGGGCCATTGCCCAGCCGGAGCTCAGAGACATGCTTTTCCAAACTTTAGCATTTGAGAATGCTAACTCTGAGTGTAAAAAGGACTTGAAACCTTTGAGAGCACAAAATGCTCCCTTAAAGGAATATATACGGGCATGTGCTGATATAGGAACAAAATCCCACAAGGTTAATTTGCTTGCTGACACTTTAAAAGAAGGGGTCAGTCCATACCATCCTAAATGTCATGGCTGTGGAAAATTGGGACATAGGAGAAAAGAGTGGTTGAAAGGGAAGATATATAGCAAAACAATGACCAAAAGATTTATGGGAAATGGGAACTCCCTGGGTTGTGTACCAGGTATAAGAAAGCACTCTATTGGGCAAGTGAGTGCTGCTCTCAGTTCAATAAAAAAGGAACACCTTTGTCGCAGGAAAACTAGTAGGCAGCTTGAGCCCGGGGCCCTCAGGCAAAGAATACGGGTCTGAGAATGTACTCATTCACCAGCAACTTCACTCTGTTCATTCTCTTTTACATGCCACCTCAGGCAGTATTGCTCTGGACTTACCAGCATATGATAATGTCCTTTTGTTTCCCAGCATGGGAGCAAAAGAATTGAAAACAGGTGTGTGTGGTCCTCTGCCCAACCCCCCCCCCCACCCCCAGGTACTGTTGGATTATTGCTCGGGAATGTTCATCCACACAGGGGTTATTGATGGTTATTACTTAGGGGAAATATAGATCATGATCTCGGTAAACCAACCAACTCAAATTTGAGCTGGACAAAAGATTGCTCAATTGCTACTCTTGCTGCACATTAAGTTACAAGGTACTGGGGAAAAACATACTGGTGAGCCTGGTAACACAAGTCATATTTTCTGGCAAACATCTGTTGATAAGAGTAGGCCTCAATTGACTCTTATTCTGAAGGATATAAACTTTTACTTGCCTGTTAGACATGGGTGCTGATGTTTCGGTTATGGCTCTAAATCAGTGGCCCAGGGAATGGCCGAAACAAGCTGTTGATATTACTTTTGTGGGCATCGAAACTCTAGATTCAATCTGTCAGAGTATTTTGCCTTTGACCTGCTTGGGGCTGGATAAGCTGAATGCTCAAATCCGACTATAGCTGACATTGTATTAACCTATTGGGTTGCAATTTGTTCCAGCAATGGAAACCTGTGATAACCATACCATTTCCTCATGTTAATTCCTTGCAAATGTCAAATTTAGCATAGAGGCCACTGCCCCAAAATATGCTGTCAGGTTATACTGGAAGAGTAGTAATCCAGTGTGGGTGGAGCAGTGGCTGTTAACTATGAAACAACTGGATGCTTTAAAATTAGTAGTACAGGAACAATTGGAATGAGGGCATATGGAGCCCTCTACCAGCCCTTAGACTTCTCCTGTTTTTGTGATAAGAAAGAAACCAGGCAATTGGAGAAAGCTCACTAACCATGGCAAAGTTAATGAAACTATTATACCCATGGGACCCCTGCGATTAGGCCTTCCTTTACCCTCTGTGATTCCTTCCAATTTGTATTTGTATGTTATTGACTGAAAGGATTGTTTTTTTACCACATACCTGCATCCTGAAGACTGATCATGTTTTCCTTTTTCAGTTCCTGTCTATAATCATCAGAAGCCTCCCAAGCATTACCAGTGGAAGGTTCTGCCACAAGGTATGTTGAATAGTCCTACACTGTGTCAACAGTTTGTTGATCAACTGTTACAGAATCTTAGAAGGAGATACTCTACAGTCTACATTATTCATTAAATGGATGACATCTTATTGGCACATCAGAGTTTGAGATACTTTCTCTCATTTCTCTTGGGCTACCGCTTTATCGGGAGAAAGGACTCACCAAGTCATTCACCATTTGTTAGAGTGCTTTTATGGGTCTCCCTAAATCTATTAAGACTGATAATGCACATTCTTATTCTACTGACAAATTAATTAACTTTCTATCTTTTTGGAATATTCAATTATCTCATGGTATTCCTTACAATTCTCAGGGACAAGCCATTATTGAGTGACATCATAAAACATTGAAAGATATGTTAGATAAACAGAAAGGGGGAGAGGATATCCTCTCTTTAAATAATAATCCTAAGTACATGCTCTCTAGAGCTCTCTTCACTCTCAATTTGCTGAATCTCAGCAATGACAGAAAGACAGCTGCAGAACGTCCTTGGACATCTCTCATTCATTCACCATCCTCTCCAATACAACAACCTATTTTTTATAGAAAACCTGACATGTCAGAGTGGAAGCCTGGTTATGTACTGCACTGGGGTCGAGGTTTTGCCCATATTATTATAGAACACCAAGAGAAGCAGTGGTTACCAGCCTGCTGGATTAAGCCTTGACATGAGCAGGAAACCTTGCCAGTGCTTTAACAAATTTGTTTTCACTAACCTTTCTTTTATTCACAGGACCCTGGTTTTTGGAGCCTAGGTAATTTCCTAATAGAGAAACCCTGGATCAGTCTCCTCTGTGGGAACTCTAGCTGCCTCTCCCATATCATCATCCATCTTCAGCAGGAAGCAGTTAAGAGCTGTCAGTGTCCTGTTTCCCTAAGGGGCAGTTGGAGCGTCTATGCAGAGTGGGAAGATTGATACAGGATTTCATTACTTTGGGCTGAATAACAAGCCCCAGATAAGCTTAGTATGCATATTCTAAACCTTTGAAGGTTATGACAACAAAGATCTTGAACTGCAGGCTTCGAGGTAATGGTTATACTGGTATTGGCCAAGGTAAGAGAATTTCACTTGTTGGATTTATATCTGTTTCAGTTGGGCACCTGATTTTTATTTAAAGTTATACTGCTCTTTGGAAAGGGTCTGAGTTCAGTACAGCCCTTTCCCCACCTAAGGTAACTTCGGGTGGTGGTTAATAATTCCCATGGAAGCTTCTTGGGTCCTATGGGTCAGCCTATAGCATGTAGCTGGGTGGTGATTAGCACAAAGGGGACGTGTTTTCCCCTATGCCTACTTCGGCAAAAATAGTTTTCCTTATACCTGGATTAGTTCTGTTGGTGTAAGTCTGTGTTATACTTATATGTTCTTTTGTTTCTTTTACTTAGCAGGAAGGAAAACTCCTTGGCGAGACTGGATGAAATAACCAAAGACAGATTTTCTCCCTTGCCTGTCCAGAAATGTCTTTAATACACTAGGGGAGGGGGGAAATGTAGAGGACACAGAGCCAGACAACCTCTGAGCAAGATGATTTGCAGCTGGGAGGTTGACCATCAGCCAATTCATCCTCAGGTGCTCCTTGTAGAGAAGCTCGAGCCCCTGGCGATCCTTAGGCATGGAGTCATTGTGTAATACTCCCCTTACCTGTCTTGTGCTGTCTCAATAAAAGGCTACTGCAGAGGTTGCTCGGGGCTACCCTGCAATCAAGGTTAGCCCACCTTCTGCAAGCTTGTACTTCTAATCCACTTGTCATGCCTGGTTCCTTCCTGTGGCAATGGAGACCAGGGCATAGGAGCTGCGACAAGTAATAAGGTGACACCTACAGTCTTACCACTCAGAGATAAACACTGATAAGATATTGGGGTATATTCTTTAGTGTTGCTTTCTAATACATACCTGAAGGGAATTAGATCACATGACATATTGACATGTTGTTTATTTTTCAATTGATAATATGTCCTAAGTGTATTTCCTGGGCAATGAATAGAGATCTATGGCATCATAGTCAATGGCTCTGATGTATTCCTTTGTTTGGTTAGGCTGCAATTTATTTCATAATATTGTTATTTAATTGTTCACATAGTCCTAAGTGAGCATCAATATTTGGGTGAGTAATAGTAATATTCACTGGCTAGAAAGTCTTGTTTATACATACTCAATGAAAATACAACTTTTACAAAGCTATAATAATAGCTCATATTAAACATTAATAAATAATCATAAAATATGCTAAATTTTAAAAGCCTTAAACAATGGTACAATACAAGCAAATTGACAGACTTCTCCATTGTTAAACAATCGCCATCCGTTATATGAGAATATGCAATATTTAGTGTTATTAGGGCACAAATTTATAGCCTATGTAACAACTTATCTGAATATCAAAATTTCCTTTACTTATATATGCTATGCAAACAAAAATGATTACGAAATGATAGGAAGTTTATCAATAAGTTTTCTTAAAATAATGGCTTAAGTTATGGGTTTCCTTCTATCTGTAAACTCATGAGGATTCCTGGCATCAAAGGAAAACCAAACTTTAAAAATATAAAACTAAGGGTGTTTGGAAGTGGAGTAAGCCACAGATGATCAAATTCTTTTTACAATCCAAGTTAAATAGATATAAGAGGAGAAGAACCAATAGGGGAGTTACTCCGTTTATTCCATAGACCTGATATGACTTCAAAACTCCCATCTGTGTTAGTATCTGTGTCAGTGTGAGTCATCCATGCAAAGTCATTAGGCAATATTTAGTAAATGAAGAGGGTTACTGCCTGGTGGAGATCCTTTTAGAAAGTGCTATTGTCTCAAGAACCTATGTTGGGAGCCGACCTCCTGGGAGGCAAGGTCCTCCTGTTTTGAGGAATAGCATCTGAGTCAAAGACTGAATGCAACCTGGCCCCAGCTGTTTCCTGTTATGGCTGGTTCTTGAACCAGGTTAGAATGGAGACATGCCCTTTTGGTCATCTCAGACTGCTGAGAGTGCTATTATGCTTTTAGGCTGCTTTTAATCAAGTTATGCAATTATGACAAAATCATGCCTTCAAGCTTCTGTATATCAAAGCTGTGCAACAAAGCACAGCTGAGGTTGCCTTATCCTATTGAGGAAAGGTCCTCCTGATCCTGCTGTTTTCTGTGACTATTTTTTCTGTCCCACACTGGTCTAATCCTTGGTTCCTAATAACTTGGCTAGGCTAGTTCCTGGCAAACATATATATATATACATACATACACACACATATATAGGTATATATGAAGGTGTGTATACATATATATGCATATACAGAGGTATAATATACTTATATAAGTATATGTAGAGGTATAATATATGTTTATATATACACACACTAGTTTAGCAAGGATTATGATGCATAAAATGTTAATAGGTTTAAAAGATTAGCATAGATCAGCTTTCCTTGAGATCATTCTTTATATAAAAAAATACCTAAATGTTATTTCTAATATCATCATAAAAGTAAGGCTGGAGAATTATTGATTTTTTGAAAGCTTTTACTAGATAGCTTGGTAATTGACTCCCTCAAGTTTTTAGCACTTGGCCCTATGTTTGCTGTTTACATAGCTCAAGCAATTTGGTGTAATTAATTTTAATAGCTGTATTTACGTTTAGGATTTATACTTTGGTGGAAAGATATCTCTAGTCAAAGCCTCACAGGGTTGTTTTTTCTTTGAATTAAAACGTACAACTCTTTAAAATAAGAATCTCATCTATAAATTTAAAATAAAGATAGCAGAATGCAAAATCTTTGAACATGTTTACAACTATCTGACATGTCTGTAGATAAGGATTAAAAAGAGAAGTGGAACTGAAAGCAGGTAGTGTGTTAGGTGGTAGAATTTTTATATATGTTAATAAAAAATAAATATTGGGAAAAAGGATTTAGATAAGATTTATTTTTAATGTCTCCATAAAGCTGTGACTTGGTGCTAATCTGTCAAAAGATTTGGGTGAAAACTAGTCATTAATAGAATTGGCTGATAATGTGATCGATCAGAAATTATGTATACTGCATGAACTTCTAAGAGAAAAAAAAATACCCCTCCCAAATGGGTGAAGGTTATAAAAGATAACATCTTCAGCAATGTAGAAGCATTCTTCCTCTTTCTCCTTCTCCTTTTTGTATCAACAAACTTGTTGTAGTTGGTCTTTACGAGGTGTATTTTTTACTCTATCATTCCAGATCTCTCTATATCTCTTAGTCTGACACCCTATTCCTTCTAATTTGATCATTAAAGCAAAGATAGAATTTAAAAAATAAAATAGTCATGATCATACCACTCTATTTTTTAAAGGATGTTTCTTAAACATTTTAAAAGTCTAATTTTATTTATTTATTTTTTAATAGTTTTTGTTATATTTCTTTGAAATGAAGCACATAGTTGCAATTTTGTCAAGATATCAGCCTGCTATGATTTTTCCGTAGTTGGGCAATATTGTAGAAGTTTTCTGCTAAAACATTAGAAGTCTACACGTTCTTGAAAACATGATCAATAGTGAAAGCTCCAAATTTGTTATACATGATTCTTCTTCTTTTTTTTTATTAAATCATAGCTGCGTAAATTAGTGCAATCAAGGTGTACAATGTGCTGGTTTCATATACAATCTGAAATGTTTTCATCAAACTGTTTAACATACCCTTCATGGCATTTTCTTAGTTATTGTATGAAGACATTTGTAGTCTGCATTTAGTAAGTTTCGCCTGTACCCTTCTAAGATGCACCGTAGCTGTGGACCCACCAATTACCATTCCCTTCACTCCAACATCCCCCATCCCCTCCTTTCCCATATTCTTGTGCTATAGTTGGGTTATAGCCTTCATATGAAACCTTTAAATTAGCTTCATAGTACGGCTGAGTACATTGGATACTTTTCCTTCCATTCTTGAGATACTTTGCTAAGAAGAATATGTTCCAGCTCCATCTATGTAAACATAAAAGAGGTAAAGGCTCCATCTTTCTTTAGGGTTGCATAGTATTCCATGGTATACATGTACCACAATTTATTAATCCATTCGTGGGTTGATGGGCACTTGGGCTTCTTCCATGACTTAGCAATTAGGAATTGGGCTGCAATAAACATTCTGATACAGATGTCTTTGTTATAACGTGATTTTTGGTCTTCTGGGTATATACCTAGTAAAGGAATTATAGGATCGAATGGCAGGTCTATTTATAGATCTGTAAGTACTCTCCAAACATCCTTCCAAAAGGAATGTATTAGTGAGCATTCCCACCAGCAGTGTAGAAGTGTTCCCTTTCCCCCACATCCATGCCAACATCTGTGGTTTTGGGATTTTGTTATGTGGGCTAATCTTACTGGAGTTAGGTGATATCTCAAAGTAGTTTTGATTTGCATTTCTCTGATGATTAAGGATGGTGAGTATTTTTTCATGTGTCTGTAGGCCGTGCGCCTGTCTTCTTTAGAAAAGTTTCTCTTCAAGTCCTTTGCCCACCCTGAGATGGGATCACTTGTTCTTTTCTTGCTAATATGTTTGAGTTCTCTGTGTATTCTGGTTATTAAACCTTTGTCGGAGGCATAACCTGAAAATATTTTCTCCCATTCTGAGGGCTGTCTGCTTGCTATATTTACTATGTTCTTGGCTATACAGAAGCTTTTTAGTTTCATCAGGTCCCAGTAGTGTATTTTTGATACTGCTTCAATTGCCTGGGGAATCCTCCTCATGAAATATTCACCCAAGCCACTTCCTTTGAGAGTTTCCCCTGCAATTTCTTCTAATATTGTGATAGTTTCATGTCTTAAATTTAAATCTTTAATCCAGTGAGAGTCTACCTTAGTTAATGGTGAGAGGTGAGGGTCCAGTTTCAGTCTTCTACAGGTCGCCAGCCAGTTCACCCAGCCCCATTTGTTAAATAGGGAGTCTTTTCCCCACTGAATGTTTTTAATTGGCTTGTCAAAGATCAAGTAACGGTAAATAGCTGGATTCATCTTTGGTTCTATATTCTGTTCAAAACATCTACCTCTCAGTTTTTGTGCCAGTACCATGCTGTTTTGATCACTATTGATTTATAGTAGAGTCTCAGGTCTGGTAGCGTGATTCCTCCTGCTT
>CAUYRH010038189.1:0-15535 GCA_963574655.1 Perodicticus potto | reverse complement strand
AGCGCACATCCCACATATTCTAGAATTAGTCAACTCTTGCAGAGGAAAGAGACTGCCTTTTCATACTGCTCATATATTATATAGATGAAAATGAGCTGGTTCAGTTAGAGTTTCTACTCGGAGAGGGAGAATTGATGCAGGACATTTGGCACCCTAGCCAGCTCAGCGGAGCTGGCGGACTTGCCACCTCCTCCTTGGTGGTATCGGTGCTGCGGCAGCCAGCTGAAGAGCCAGTGGGCTGGATGACAGGCAAGGAGGGGGACCTCCAACCCCCACCAGAGGTTCCAATAGCCAAAAAGGCTGGACAACTGCCGAGGAGACACCTGTGCCTTGTTGTCTCCTTCACTTTACACTTAGGACTAAATGTGGAACCTCCATTTCCTATGCCTAGGTCAATTTCATGAATGGACTGTATCCATTCATTGATACACTCAGTCACCTTGCCCCTGCGGAAGGCGGAAGGAACTGTATTCATCCGTTTCCTGGCCAAGGAACCCATACACCTATATATACCCTGAAGTTAAAGGCCTAAAGGAGGAGACGGGGAAAGACCGGTAGAGAAAGGGAGAGAGCTTCTCGCTCCCCACTTGAATTCTCTCCCTCTACCAGGAGCTTTAGTGTTTTCTATATTCTTTTCTGTAAATAAATTCTGTCTTACCACTGGGAGGTGTGGTGGGGGAAATAATGCAATAAAGAATAATAAAATACATGTATTTAAAATGAAAAAAAAAAGGAAGAAAGAAAGAAAGAAAATGAGCTGCTTCCTAATCCTGAAACCTAGCTCTTTGTGGTATTAAGAAATAAATGATCCAAACAGGCTTAACAGCAATTTAACATTCAAGGAAGTTGTCATTCCAACTTTACTCTGATACTGAAGTTTATCTCAGGTTAATATTAGAAAAATCAAATTCACCACATTAATACATTAAAGTAATAAATCACAACTATATGACAAGACACTTCCCCACAAGAACAGCCAATAAAATTCAACATATTTCAAAGGTTAAAGAACTCTTGCCAAACTAGGAGTCAGAAGAGAATTTCCTCATTTTGATTTAAAGGATATCTATTTTGTTACTTCATTGAATGAATAAATAAATTGGTAGAAATAACAAAAATTCTGACTAGCATATGAAGTACAGTGATTTAATTTGAACTAAATTTGAAAACTGCCAACTCCTTTTCACTATTTATCTATTAAATGATAACTACGTACATAATATAACTCTAAATTTAGAATACCATTTTGGGCATTCAAAATCAACCACTATATAAACATTTGCTTTAGTAATGATATCAGGCAAAATCATCTATGGAGCAAGAGGTTAGAGGTTAGACATCCTGCTTGTATCACGCAGGAATTGATAGTTCTAATGGTTTTCAACATATACTTTATCTCTTAGCAATGTAAGTCTATAGACAATATACTATGGAAAGTCTTATTTACAAATTAACCCAATTTCTACAAAAATACGTTACAAGTAATGAATTATATACGTTTAGCATAAAAAGCTAATTCAGTGCTCTGAAGCCAGTGATTTGTACATTTAAGAGAAATCTACTGGTTAAATTACGTAATCAACAGTAGGTTAACTTTTATAATCTTTTTTCTCATTGCCAGGTGATTTTTCTGATAGGCCATTAAGAAAACAAAGTAAATGGGTTTTTTTAGAAGATTTCAGTGAGTTAAAGTTTGTCTTGAATACAATGGCATTCTCTTGTTCTAGGCTAGCCCAGAGTATAGCTCTAGGGAAATCTGGCTTCACCCTAAATTAATACAAGTTTGAAGGAGCTAAGAGATAAGGCACTTTTGAAGCCAGGGGAAAGATCTAAGTGAAATGAAAGTGATGGTACCAGTTGAAGGGTGTAAGAAGAGGACAGGGTAAACTGTATACATTGGTCTCTTTTCTGACACCATTTTTGCTATATTCCTCCTAAAATCATTTAGGAAAATGCCAAGAAGGCAATCAACATAGACACGTAGATTATTTTCATTAAGTATTAACTGTGTATGAGGAAAACAGAAAACCACCTATGCATTTTTATACAGGCTACAAGAATACAAACCATTTGATTTTCATTACATTGAATATAAATGGCTCCAGTTTCATAATCCAATGTTGCCAGAGCAGAATCTCTTAAAATAGTCTTTTAAGATCTTTTTACTTTTCTAAAGTGACGATTTATGATACTTATCTCTTTTCAAAATTTAATGATGGATCTTTTTACTAAAGTTAAACTCAACTAATTTACTTTCAAAATGAAATTATGGGGGTGGTACCTGTGGCTCAATGAGTAGGGCGTCGGCCCCATATACCGAGGGTGGCAGGTTCAAACCTGGCCCCGGCCAAACCTCAATTAAAAAGAAAAAAAAAAAAACAACGGGCGGCGCCTGTGGCTCAATGAGTAGGGCCTCGGTCCCATGTGCCGGAGGTAGCAGGTTCAAACCCAGCCCTGGCCAAAAACTGCAAAAAAAAAATTAAAAAACAAACAAACAAAAATAACCAGCCAGTCGTTGTGGTGGGCACCTGTAGTCCCAGCTACTCGGGAGGCTGAGGCAAGAGAATCGCCTAAGCCCAGGAGTTGGAGGTTGCTGTGAGCTGTGATGATAAAGTGAGACTCTGTCTCTAAAAAAAAAAAAAAAAAGAAAAGAAATTATATTGATGAATAAAGCGTCTTCTTTCTAGGGGAAAAGCAGGAATTAGAAATGAAAGGTTAGTTTCTGAACAATGTTGGAAAGTTCAGCAAAGGTTTCCCTTTGGACTGAGATCAGAAGGCAGAATCATGAGATGAGTACTGGCTTGCAGTACTTATGAAAACCACATGGCCAGTAACTATTCCTGTTCTTAAAAAAAAACACCTGTACACACACCAGAAGGCAGCAATACATTAGTATTTACATTTATTTCATGTATGCAGTTTACACACGCATTATTGAACAAAATTGGAATGCAAACAAATATACAAATACCATAATAAGCATTATCAAATAAAATAACTGGCACTAGTGTTTTAAGCATATTAATGGACCTGGTGAGCAAAAGTGATGGAAGAAGACTGCAGCCCATGGCATTTTTCTTTTTACCAAAAGAAAACGCTCAATAGCACCATAATGGTAATACTTAAAAGAAACACATAAGATAGGACATTTTACCTGCTATCACTGAGGTTAACTTACTTTATTTAAGTGAATTATACAGGAAGTTAACAGTACAGGCAGTATTTTGACCAAGTTCTGCTTATGTCCGCTGAACATCTTTCATAAAGAAAAGCAAAAGAAAATAAAGCCAACCATAAGTTGATCTTTTCTACTTAGGACAAGCTCTGCACCATGCTTCAATTTTATGGTTGGAGAATATATGCACATGTTGAAAACTGAGGTTATGTAAAGTTATTCACTAAAGCCTGAGTGTGTCTTTGGTAGGCTAATACTTTTTCAGCACTGTTATTAATCACATTCATGTTTATCTATTTTCTGTATTTTCCTATATAATCCAAGGTGACCAGAGAAGACATTGTGGAAAATAATACAGCAAAATCCTCAAACAAGTAGGCCCTTAAAACTCAGTCTATCCCAAAGGCACCAAGAATCAATGGGGTGCAAATTTTCTCTTTGGGAAAGGTGACTTTTTATAATACTTACAGCCTAATGAGATTTTACTTTGCAGTTTTATACATCTTATTTGGTGTTGTCAATATACTTAATTACCTACCTTTATATTTTTCTTCTAAGATGGTATCAACAACATACAAGATATATCAAGTACCAGGTATTTCTATTTCAAAGTTGTGCAAAAATTGCCAAAACCTTGCTCAAAGTGTCTAAGTATCCAAATGGTAGCAAATGGGCTGCATTAAGCTTTACATATCCACATTGCATATGAAGAAAAAAATGAAATTGATGCCCATACATAAACAGAAATGTTACTAAGAGTATCATATACTAAGAGTAACTTGTGAAGTTATTTTAAACAGTATCCCTTAGTGGTTTCAACAAAATATCACTAACCACTTATCCCTAAGCCTCAAGTTTTCTTTGTAAGAATGCTATAGAACTGCATTAGTACTTTATACTGATTATAAATTAAGCCAAATTTCTATCTAAATACACATAAATATGTGCTTCAAACACTTGTTTTGTGACAAATACACAAAACATGCTTTGCTCTTAAGATTTATTATCTTTACAATAATGCACTTTTAAAGCCTTCATTTCATAGTTTGGTAATTAAGATCCACATGGAACACAATGCTTTGCGGAACACAGAAAATGCATCTGCATTATGATTATGAAACCTGACTTTTGCTGATAACTTGAAACTTAAAAGTAGTCACATGTAGTTCAACCAGCTCCAAACAAGGTTCTTCAGTGGTAGTTATTTTGCAGCATTTATGGGCCTAAATTTCAGTCTGAATTGCAACTTTTAATTCCATTGTCTGATGTGAGTGGTTGTTATTTGTTTCTTTTAGTGCATCACCAAAATATAAATCAACATTAGGTTTTATTCCATTGTTACCTTGTTCTTCAGCAATATGATTCACCTGTGGAACTTCTGAACATGAAGCAGTTTTGGTAAGCACAGAAATGCTACACTGATGTGGGGAATTTTCCAGACGGTCATTTTCTACCTCAGGAAGAATATTAACAGTAGCAAAGCGGGCATGATAGTCACTGGAACCATGACTACAAGAAGTTTTCATGCTTTCTAGGTCAGAACAACTAAACTCAGAGAAATGACTAGAGTGGGAATCTGCCACAGAAGGCATACTGTCACTGAGGGATGGAGCCTCAAATTCACTTGAGTTCGTGCTTTGTTGTTCTAACAACTGTGCATCCATGTCCTCTCTAGTCTCGTTTATCTTCATATTACCCTTTTTCCTCAATTTACCACTTTTTGATTTTTTTCCTGCTGTTGCTTCTTTGGACCACTTGGTGGCACTGGATTTACCTTCAGGCAAGCCGCTGGATGGACCACCAGCGTGACTGCGGGTGACACTGCCATCATCCACACTACTGCTTCCACTGTTGTGCCTGAATTTGGATGGCTTTGATTCAATATCTACTTGCACCTCCATACTGTTGCCTTCTCTGAAACATAAAAGTACAAATATAAACATAATTTCTGATTTCCTTTTTACTTTTATTCAGATGACTGCAAAGGGGGAAAGGTTTCTGAGTGAAAAATCCAAACACTATATAAAAGATGTCAGAATATATTAATCCAGGACACAGAGTACTTAAAAAATTATTTGAAGTAAGAGAACTGTTTTTACAATGCTTTACTTTTTTAATATTAGTAGACGTATTTATTGCTTATGCTGCTTTAGGCACTATGCTACCTTCTTTTTTTTTTGAGACAAAGGCTCATTTTGTCACCCTCAGTAGAGTGCCATGGTGTTCACAGCTCAAAGCAACCTCAAACTCTTGGGCTCAAGAGATTCTCTTGCCTCAGCCTCCCAAGTAGCTGGGATTACAGGTGCCGCCACAACACCCAGCTACTTTTAGAGATGAGATCTCGCTCTGGCTGAGGCTGGTCTCTAACCAGTGAGTTTAGGCAATCCACCCATCTCAGCCTCCCAAGCACTAGGATTTCAGTATGTTACCTTTTTTAAAAAAAAAAACTTTGAGATATAATTTATAGACCATAAAATTCACTTAAAGTGCACAATCCAGTAGTTTTTATTATAGTCAGAAACGTGCAACCATCACCACCTAACTTTAGGATGTGTTCATCATCTCCAAAAGAAGCCTGTGCCCACTAGTAGTCCGTTCTTAAGTTTCTACTTTCCCCTCCCTGTGCTGCCTCCCAACCCTAGCTCCTGGCAACCACTAATCTATTTTCTGTCTGTAAGGATTTGCCTATTCTGGACATCTCACAGTTTTCTTTTCCCCAAGAACGTACTAGCTGGTAACCATTTTTTAATGATAATATTGTCTAATAACAGGGGTTAACTCCTTTAAGGTTAATTTTAACAATATTTCTGATTTGATAACAATTTTTTTCCTTACTTGTCCAATGGTATGTAGGAATTCAGAATGGATCCTGCCATTGCTTTGGTGCTGGCATTATCACTAACTGTTCCCAAGCTGACTGTGCCAGATTCTCCACTCAGACTGTACCGTTCTTTCTGTACATCTGCTTGTACTTCCAATCTTCAAGAGGGAGATATCAGATAAAAAACAAAATTAAACACAATATCAATGCTACTGTAATATGTATTTTTAAATAATTCAGTTAAGAACTCCAGTAACAAGAAGCTATTTTAGAAACTATTTCTTCTTGTTTCCTCTTATTTGATTATTCAAATTCTATTGCAGCACACTGAACAGTACAAGCCATCCAAACAGAATGGAAAAATTAACTGCCTGCCACATAAGGTTGTTGCAGAATAACCCAAAAGAACACAAAAAATTTTAACTTAAATATGTTCCATTATTCTCACTCAGAATGTGGCATATGCACTTTGTTACGTTTCAGTACAAAATACAAAATAAGAGTACATTATCCACCACTAAACATGACAGACAAGTAAATCAAATAGTCCTGTGCAACTATGGGTGTCCCAAAAGTTGTCCCCTTAAAGTCACCATACACAGGAGAAAATGGGAAATTGTAGCTACATGTACCTTTATTTACAAAACATTCATGACAAAAGTTTACAAAGAGGTTGCCAACATGTAGAGGATATTTGGTAAATAGTTTGTAAAACTTTGTAATGAACATTTTGTAAATAAAGGTACATTTAGCTACAATTTCCCATTTTCCCCTATGTATGGCAACTTTAGGGGTAACTTTTATGTCACCTTATATATTAAAAATGGTTCTATTATAACATCTAACTTATAAAATAAAAGATAATCATATACCACTGTAACTTAGGAGGTTCTACAATTTATTTATAAATAAGATAAATATTACTGATCTGTCTTTTGATTTCATGTATTCTCCCCTACATTTAAAGGAAATCAAGGGTAATAAATAGAAGTAAAGAACAGTGAATCAAAGAGGAAACAAAGGATTTTATACACTAATTTTTCCTACTTATCTATATGGCTATTGGTAAGAGACTTGGTGAGAATAAAGTAACTATTAATCCCACAAAAGGGCCCACAGTTCATTCATTCCTGACTCTACTCATTCCTCTACTCATTCCCCAGGCCTCAGCCAGTCCCAATCTCCTAATGTCGAGCTCTTGAAACCTGCAAAGGCAAGTTCTATGCTTAAGCACTGCCTTTGCTTCAGAGTCCACTGAAGCAGCTCCAGAAGAATTTATAATATAAAATCTGACAAGTGCACTGAAATACTTGGCAGAAGTTGTTTCAAACATTATTATTTTCAATTCTGACACACAGTTTATAGATAATCATCATACTTTGTTTTCAAATTTTTCCTCACGTAA
Source organism: Perodicticus potto (assembly GCA_963574655.1). NCBI lineage: Eukaryota > Metazoa > Chordata > Mammalia > Primates > Lorisidae > Perodicticus > Perodicticus potto. The sequence goes on along the minus strand of CAUYRH010038189.1, from coordinate 8,134 downwards.
TTAATAATTTGCAGTTAACAGAAAAGGCAGAAAAACAATATGAACAAAACATACTACTATTTCTTACCTGTTAAAACAGTTTACCATAGCACTTCCAGACAGACTTCCTGTTATACTAGCTCCAGCTAGTGCCATGGTGCTGGCCGTTTCACTCAGATTGTCTCGAATGGCTCCTATTCGATCCATGTGACTTCCACTTGCACTCAAACTGCCAGTCAGACCACCAACACTTCCCTCCCCTATGCTAGGGTTGTGTCTTGCTTCTGCTACTGATGTTGTATCTAAATGCAAATATTTCAAAATAATTATGACGTAGGTACGATTTTCAATTTCCCCTTCTTAAATTCCTCTATGATTTCAAATAGGACATTTTATTATATGAAGTATATAAAACATACACAGGAATTGAAAAGATACTCTAGAGTCAAGGACATGTAACTATGGGGTAAGAAAGAATAAAGTGAAATATCTCAGAGAGTACAGCTGGATCAGGGACTAGCTTTCAATTTCAAATGGTCACTAACTTTCTTTTAAATCAAAAAAATTTAGGAATTCTACAAAGAACTTGATTGTTGAAATTTTAGCTGATGTTAGAAGAAAATTATGCAATAGTTTTCTTTCTTTCTTTTTTTTGAGACAAAATCTCACTTTGTTAACCTCAGTAGAGTGCCGTGGAGTCTTATCTCACAGCAACCTCAAACGCTTGGGCTTAAGGAATTCTCTTGCCTCAGCCTCCCAAGTAGCTGGGATTGCAGGCACCTGCCACAATACCCGGCTATTTTTTTTGTTGCAGTTGTCGTTGTTTAGTAGGCCCAGGCTGGATTCTAATGGGTCAAAAGTTGATTTCTACATGACAGTTATGACTATCTACAGCAATCTGATATTCCATTCTTACAGTACTACATAGGTGTGGTATTGAAGCATTCATTTATTTGTGCCAATATCTGTATTCCTACTATATACTCAATCATATGGTGACAAATGCTACAAGGAAAAATAGAGTAAAGGAAAGAGAGAGCACTGAAGATTGCAAGCATATCTGTGTACCATTTTATGTGATGTGATCAGAGAAGGTCTCTTTGATAAGGTAACACTTACAGACACTCAACGGATGTGAAGGAATGAGACACAAAATTACCTAGGGAAAAGTGTCCCAGGAGAGAGAGTTGTAAGTTTAGAAGTAGGAGAATCTTGGCATCTTCAAAAGCTAAGGAAAAGTAGTATAAAATAGGAGGGTAACAAGAGATGAGCTCAGAGATGTTGTTGGAGTAGATCATATGGTGCCTCATGGGCCATGATAAGGCTTTTGAATTTTTTCTCCCCAATAAAGTTAGAAGCCACTGGGGAAGCTGTGAAGGTGTCTGTGTGTGTGCCACACCTTTTGGGGGCAAGACACAATTGTAAGAGGGACTTTACCTAACAAATGCAATTGTAACCTGGTTTCTTATACCCACAATGAATCCCCAACAAAAAAAAAAAAAAAAAGAAAAGAAAGAAAGAAAGACACAATCTGACAAGTTTTAGAGGTATGATTAGGCTGAACTGAGGAATAGTGAGTGAAAGCTGAGAAGCTGACAGATCAGCTAAGAGGATAGTACCTTGGACTAATGGAACAGCACTGAAGAGTGTAAGAAGGGGTTGGATTGTGGCTAAATATCGAAGGTAGCAGCATAATTTGCTGATAGATCAGATAGATGTAGGGTATGAAAGGAAAATAGGGAGTCAATGGAAGGGACGATTTTTAGCCCATGCAATAGGAAAAACAGAGAAGCTAATTACCTAGGTGAGGATGACTAAGGGAAGAACAGGTCTTAGAGCAGACTTTGGTTGTAGACAAATTAAGCTGAAAGCTTTGTTAGACACTCAAATGTAGATTAAAGAGAGTAAAATATACAAGTCTGAAATTCAGGGGAGAGTTGTTCTAGCCTAGTCACAAATTTATAAGAAGGTCTATATATTATTTAATAGATGAGATTACCTAAGAAGGAAATGTAGATAAACGAGAAAAACTGTCTGAGAACTGAGCCCTGGGAAACAGATACTCGGAGGTTAGGAGAAGAAATGAACCAGCAAGGAAGACAGAAGGAGTGACCATAAGATACAAGACGTGGTTTCCCAGAAGACAAGTAAAGAAGTGTTTTAAAAAGAGGGCATGCTCTGCCATATCAGGTATTAAGATGAAGACTAAGAACTGACTATCTTTGGGAACAAGGAAAACATTGGTAACTGATTTTGTGACTGGCAAAGACAAAATTTTGGAGTGGTAGGGACAAAAATCTAACTGAAGTAAGTTCAAGAGAAGAGAAGGTAAAGAAGTAGGCATTAACTTTACACATCTGCCTGGTTACTTCCCTAAGACAAATTTCAAAAACAAGAATTGCCAGAGTATAGAACATGCACTTTTTTTTTTTTTCTGAGACAGAGTCTCAAGCTGTCACCTTGGGTAGAGTGCTGGGGTGTCACAGCTCACAGCAACCTCAAACTCTTGGGCTTAAGCGATTCTCTTACTTCAGCCTCCCAAGTAGCTGGGGCTACAGGCACCTGCCACAACGCCTGGCTATTTTTTTGTTGTAGTTGTCACTGTTTTTTAGCAGGCCCTGCCTAGAACATGCACTTTTTACGTTTTTTTTAACTTATACTCCTATTGGCAGTCTATGCAAGCCTTTTCATTCTTTTTAATCTCTGCTGGTTATTGTTCTAAATCCTATTTTTCTGAATAACACCAAGTTGAAGATACTTTCAACTTATTGGTCATTTGTTGTCCTCTCATGAGTTCCATTTTTCTTCATGTCCTTTTTTTTTTTTTAAAAAAGATTTGTAATAGTTTAAGCAAAATTTAAGATAAAATATAGAATTTCTAGGACATTATATTTCCTTTAGAGGTTAGGTTACTAGAATTATTCAACCTTCTTTTCATCCATATACCTTTTCTTGCCAGTTCATTTCACTGATGTACTTTTAGATCAATACTATGAGGCTTAGTAAAAGGAAGGCTATGGAAATTCTGACTTGCATGTTATCTATGGCCTCCCCCGCACTTAAGCTACTAACAAGCACATTTTCTTCCTTTGCCTAATGGACTTACCTATAGCTGTGTTAGTTCCACCAACATTTATGTCATTTTCATCATCAAATTCAATCCGGACTCCTTTTCCATTGCCTGCCGAGACCCCACAACCTCCACTTCGACATAGAGAAATTGGAACAACGCCATAGACATAGGCTAGCATAATAGGAACACCAATACCTGAAGAGGAATTAAATTAGTCATTATAAACAAACAAACAAGCAAACAAAAAAACTCATAAAAATGTTAATCTTAGAAAGTGGTTTTCCTTTTTTTTTATTAAATCATAAACACATAGATCATGTATACATTAATGCATTTATGGGGGTACAACTGCTGACTTCATATAGGATTAGGAACAGAAAGTCTTTTTCAAGAGGAGGTGTACAGGAGAAAAGTGCTAAGGTCCTGAAAATTTGGCTACAACACTTGCCAAAAGTGGATTTACGCAGCTGTTAAACAACACAAGCAAATCCAAGGCTCCCAGCCTTTCCTCGTGACAAACATGAGGAAAAAAAAAAAAAAAAGATAAAGAGATGTACACTTTTTTCTTTTTATGTGCCAAGTCTCTGAACTGTACTTGGGGGAAAAATCAGTCACTAATTACTATGTGGCTAGGCTCTTGAGTCTATAACACTTTTAACCTACAGACATTTTCTGTAGGCTCAACTTAAACCGTCCTTAAATAAACAAAACTGTAACCCTCTTATAGTTAACAATATAACACTTTATTTTAAATATACTGTAACTCTATAAAATTCAAGGTAATTAGGATTCTTCAGCATTTTCTTACCTACAGTCACTGCAGCTACTACTGGAGATACAATTACAGACAGTGTTACGCCACCTGCTATAGCCAAATTCCGCTTGTGCTTTGAAATATCCTTGCCTTCGTATCGATTATGAATCTTGAATAAAAAATAAAAATGGGAGTGGGGGATTAAGAAGAAAATATATTTAGATGAAATGGACTTAACATTTCCTAGAAGTTTAAAGTGATTTCTCATACAGTTACAAGTTGGGCATCCTAATTCAAGGTAAACCTATTTTCCTTAAATCACATTCTTACAAATAATTTGCCCCTTATTAATACTTTGCTTTCATAAAAAGACAATGAATTAGTAGATTTTACTTTGTGTTTTACTTGAGTAAAAGTAGTCTTTATCATTTTATTCAATAATAGTATAATCACATATTGAGCAAAGAAGAAATTAAAAACATTATTTTCAACACAGTTGAGTTGGATATTTCACTAACTTCTAAGAAATTTAGCATTCCACAGGTTTCTTTCTAAATAAAGATTCTCTAAATGTAAAAATTAGCTTCTAGGGAAGGATTCCACAATCCTTTAAAAAAAATTCATCTTTAAAAGTTCTAATAGGCTGGGCGCCATGGCTCATGCCTGTAATCCCAACACTCTGGGAGGCCGAGGCCAGTGGATTGCCATGAGCTCACAGATTCAAGACCAGACTAAGCCACAGAGAGACCCCATCTCTAAAAATAGCTGGGCGTTGTGGCAGGCACTTGTAGTCCCAGCTACTTGGGAGGCTGAGGCAAGAGAATTGCTTGAGCCCAAGAGTTTGAGGTTGCTGTGAGCTATGATGCTATGGTACTCTACTGAGGGTGACAAAGTGAGACTCTCTACTCAGAAAATAAAAAAAGTTCTAATAAATATCACTAAATAGAATACTTTTTTCTCAGATCCTTTTCTATGAAGACAAATATTAACAAATGACTCAAAATCCTGAACTCTCATTTATAGCTCAAAGTAAAGGGTAGAGAAAGAAAAAAGAGAATAAGTAATGGCCAGCAGAGGACAGGAAATGGATCTACTTAGCGTCTAGGTACAGTATAGGAGTTTATAAATAAAATTTAATATATCACCACAAATGTGGCTTGTGAGGTATTATACAAACTTTGGGAAATAACTCAGTAACTTTATTCTCAAGGTTTGCAAGTGCTAATTAAGCATATATTCCCTCTTTGTTTCAAAAAAAATTTAAAACAGCCTCAAAAGTATACAGGTAATCTCTAAAATGAAATATTTGACATATAAACTATATTACTGATGACACTTAATAAAATAACCTATTATCATTTGGTTATTTAGAAGACTGTAAAGTACAATTCTTATGGGATATATGAAGCAGTGGAGAAGCTGGGGTGGGAGGTGGAAAAAGCATGCTTGGTACAAGGAATAGTTTCTACTTCAGTTAGAATCCCATTTCCCAGCATCGTCTGTGTTCCCGGGGAATTAGCCTCCTCACTTCCCTGCAGTCTGTATGGGCAGAGGTAGCAGACCTTCCCAAGGTACTTTCTGTTAATGTTTTTTTTTTTGAGACAGAACCTCAAGCTGTCACCCTGGATAGAGTGCTGTAGCATCACAGCTCACAGCAACCTCCAATTCTTGGGCTCAAGCGAGTCTCCTATCTCCGCCTCCCAAGTAGCTGGGACTACAGGCACCCGCCACAATGCCTGGCCATTTTTGGTTGCAGCCGTCATTGTTGTTTGGCAGGTCCAGGCTGGATTCGAACCCGCCAGCTCAGGTGTATGTGGTTGGCACCTTAGCCCGTTGAGCCACAGGCGCCGAGCCATCTGTTAATCTTAAGTACTGCAACTAAATCCTATTCCTCCCCAGGTCCATTCCTGGGAAACTCAGCACTGAAGCAGAGAAAAGCCAAGGCTATAAACAGATGGAGCAGACTTGCAAAAGGCAGGCTGCCAAAAGAAAGGAGTCTTAAAGAAAAATTTTCAACCTTAAGCAACAATGTTCAATTATAGTGATCACATCATCCTACCCATTATTTCTAGTTCAATTTAATTTTTCCTGTTTACTATTTTTTGCCACATTTTCTGTTTTTTATTGAAAATGAAGACTCGGCTTTTGGGTACTCTATCAACTTAGTAGGTTTCCTGGGCTGGCTAGGATCCCTAACCACCAGCGAACATCAGTGGAAAATGAATTCATCACCTTATAACCCTTTGGGTACATGTTTGAAAAAGGAAACTTGTAACTGCACCTAAGACTTGAACAATGAGGTAAACAATCTCTCCTTTATAAATAATTTGTAGGTATGTGTAGTACAACTGTCTCTTTTCATTTCTAAGTATCTGAATAAACAAGTTTTGTCTTCAGCAAAACTTTGCTTTGGATAACTACATGAAAAATTATTATAATCAGTTATTCTATCTGCATTTTTTTCCCTTTATTCAGGCTTGCTCCTGATGAATCTATTTAAGATTTTTTTAAAGTTTAGGTTCGCTTAAAACCTCTGAAATAAATATGTGGCTTAAAGACTGCCATGTATGTCATCAGTCTGAAAATTAATTTAAAAAAATAGTACATATCATTATTTTTCTGATTACAAATATATATTTAGAAAAAAAAAATTGGCTATAGATATAGAAGAAGACCAACCTTATTCTGAGTGTGGTCCCAAAAGTCAGAAATCAAATAAAGGAAATAGTTTAAAGGGAAATAGATTTTGACTCAACATAAGAATTTCCTAATATTAATAGCCATTTTCTAACAGTGAGCTGCTTCATCAGTTGGTCCATTCCCCATCACTGAGGTTCCCAAACGGCTAATGAAACTTATCAAGAAACGTATATAAAGAATGCATGCATATGGGTTCAAATTTCAGCTCTACTTCATTCAGTGTAACTGAAGACAAATTACATATACTTACCTAAACCTCAATATTCTAACACATAAATCAGAGACTAAAATAACACATCAATTAGAGACTAAAATATCCAGTTGCTACAAGGTTCAAATGAGTCAAAGTAAACACCTATGGCACAGCATGAGTTGACAACCATTAGTTTCCTTTTTAAAAACTGTAATTCTTTGTTTTGCTTGGGTACAAGATTGGGGTAAGATAATTTCTAAAGTTATTTAACTATTCTGAGATTTTACTAATTTAGACAGCAGCAGACTTCTTAGGACTTCATTAATTAACCCCATAAAAAACAATCATTTGCTTAGCTAATAAAGTATAATTCATCAATTACAGGCCAGTAGTGGTCATTAATAAATACTGGTGATTGGACTTTCACAAGATTGTTATAATCTACAAAATAACTTATTTATTAATAGCAGTAATCTAAGAGGAAAAAAAAAAGCTTTGAACTGAAGTAGAAGTAATTCAAGAATTAGCTAATTATTCTCTGCCTGAGGGCATGTGTTATTTAGGTATTTCTATTGAAAAGATCTCAGAGACCTGGCTTTATACATATATCCACAAGGATATATCCATAAGAAAAGTATCAGGCATGTATCTTTACACGCAAACTTGGTTGTATATCATAAATGTACTAAAGTTTTCAGATGCAGATAATTTTAAAGCAAGTCTGCTTTTTATGCATATGTACAAGCTTGCCAAACACTGGAAATTTATTATTTTGTGAAAAAATATTATAACAACTATTTTATAATGAAGAAACTAAAAATATCCTTTGCTGAATAACAAATTTTAAAAAAGCAAAACATCATCAATACCAAAGGAATACACCTAAAGATTTAGAATAAGCTAATGAACTCAGGAAGTATGCAATTTACCTTACGGCCCACATACACAGGAATGCCAATAATCATTGCAGGAATAGCAATGCCAGCTATTAAAGCAATTCCTACAGGAGCACCAACAAGTGTTCCCAGCTGCCACAATATTTTCTTCTTTCGGCTCCAGGGTTTCTTCCCCCAAAAAGTACATCCTGATGGACTAACAGAAAAAATTACAGTGTAAAGTAACCACTGTAAAACATCACAGCAACAAATTGCTACAATACACTAAAGCAATGAAATGTCTTATACTTAGGAGTATTAAAAAAAACTTCTTATATTTAGGAATATATAAGAATATATATAATAGTTACATATAATATATTCTTATATTTAGAATTCTTTTTTTTTTGAGACAGAGCCTCAAGCTGTCACCCTGGATAGAGTGTTGTGGCATCACAGCTCACAGCAATCTCCAATTCCTGGGCTCAAGCGAGTCTCTTGCCTCCGCCTCCCAAGTAGCTGGGACTACAGATGCCTGCCACAACGCCCGGCCATTTTTT
>CAUYRH010038187.1:0-59719 GCA_963574655.1 Perodicticus potto | reverse complement strand
AAGGAGGTCCCGACCTTGCATCTCCATGTGGAGACACCAGGGGGAGGCCCTGAGTCTTTGTCTCCTGGCTGGTGTGGTCCCAGGCATGTAAATCTTTGTCTCCACCTCAGGAAGTCGCTGTGTGAATAAAATGAACATCAGATCTTGGCACAGAGCTTGGTACATATTTGGTGCTCACTAAATGAGTTTTTTCCTTTCAATTTTTATGCAATAAGTGTAACATTTAGTGAATACTTACTCTGTGCCAGGCCCTGTTATAAGTAGCCACATTTATTGACTCCTTGAACTCATAATAGTGGTTCTCAAAGTGTGGCAGATTCTTAGCCCCGCCCCTGCCCCAGATCAGAAACTCTGGTGGGGGGAGGGACACCCATAGCCTGTTTTTTTAAGAAGCCCTCCAGGAGACTTTGATGTAGCTGGAATTTGAGAACCACTGACACAGAACAGCTCTGGGAGACCGGCACTATCATTATGCCCATTGTACAGAAAGGGAAACTGAGGCCCCAGAGAGGTTGCCCTGCTCCAGGCCGCATGGCTGCGCAGAAGCAGGATTGGAGCCTAGGCCACCAGTATCTGTTCTCGGAGCTCCAGACTCTGGGCAGGAGATCAGGTCACTTCAGGTACTATGGCCCCATAAAATGGACAGATGGCCCCCTCCCCACCATGGCAGGATCTGAGTACAACAGGAGACCCCCACCCACTCCCGGGGCCCTCACAGGTACAGCTGCAGCCATTTCCAACCCTTTATTGGAGCTCTGTCAGCCCCAAATAAATATAATACATTAAACCCAGAGCTGAGGGAATCGTGCACCCCAGGAGGTGCCCCTCCCACAACCCCAGCCGGGCAAAATAAGTTAGTGGGGGGCCTGCCAAAGGCCAGGCCAGATCCCTGGTCTAAAGTGCATCTCAGTTCTGTGGTCCCCACATCTGCATGGTCCCTGGTTGGGCCGCTGGGAGTGCTGGGCGTTCACACTGTGCCAGCAGTGGCCGCCAAAGCTCTGTGTGTTTTTGTGTCCATTGGAGAGGAGGGCTATGTGGCCAGGCGTCCTCAGGAAAAGCTGTCATCGGGCCGGGGCTGAGCGTCGTAGGGAGGGTCTGAGACTGTGATGCCTTGATGGAGCTTCTCCAGGGAGAATTTCATCTGGAGGGAGGGCAGAGGTAGGCAGAGTGAGGGATGAGTTCATGCCCCCACCCCCGACCAGGGTCACTGGCTGGAAGAGCAGAGTCATAGTGCATGGGCCCAGTTTAATCTCTCAGAGGCAGCAGAGGAAGAGACTCCATGCATACTTGGGACGTAGATGGCCTGGGTTCAAATCCCAGCTCTGCTGCTCACTGGGGAACCCTGGGCAAATCACTTAACGCCCCTGGGGCCCCATTCCCTCATTTGAAATAGGGACCAACTCCTGGCTAGTTTTCCCAGTTTTAGTAGAGAAGGGGTCTTGCTGTTGCTCAAACTGGTCTTGAACTCCTGAGCTCAGCCAATCGGCCTCGGCCTCGCAGAGTGCTAAAATTACAGGTGGGAGCTACCGGCTCAGTCTCACAAGTTTCTGAACTTCTTGTACTCCATGATACCTATCTATAAAAATGGGGATAACAAGAACATCTTCCTTAAAGGCTGGCCATGAGGATAAAGCAGTTAATCATGCTCAGTGCTCAGAACAGCCAGCTCCAGGTAAATAAGTGCTCAATTACACCTGCTACCAGCATTAATTTGTGAAGTCAACTTGGCACCCTTGGCAAGTTGAGAGACAGGAAAATAATCAAGATGGGGGGCCCTGCCCCTGCCCTGGACAATGGACCCTCAGCCTTAATAGTCCTTTGCAGTGTAAGCATCTCTCTTTGGACATGGTTTCAGGGTGCAATGAGGCCTCTAAGGAGGGGCCTCAGTATTATCAAAGGGCTGACCAGACCTGATCTCCACTGCCCTGCAACTTTGCTTCTGATGATCTCTGAAACGGACGAATGCCAGGCTGTCCCCAGCTTTCCATCTTCCTCCCCACCTTAGGCATGCACTCCAGTGCCAGATACTTGCCTTGACCCACCATAGCCACTGGCCTGAGGTCATCACCATGTGGCAAACTCATGTTTAGTGAGCACCTACTGTGTGCTGGGTGCTAACTCTCAGACCAGCAAACACACATGAAGAGCTTACTGTGTGCCTAGTACTAGCCAAGAGTTAAAGCGAATAATCCTTGAGGTACTGCCAGTTGGCATCCTGGGGACAGAGGAGGCAGCTAGGTTCCATGTGGTCTAGTCACTTGCACAAGGTCATACCAGAATTTGAACCCTGTTGCCTGAATAGATGGTGCCCCTAAACTACATGGGATGTCTGGGTCAAACCCCTTTTGGAGAGGAGACCCCCAAATCCTTTGGAGAACCTCTCCCCTCAGATCATGTGTCCCCTGTGTAAATAAAATGAGCCCCAAAGCTGGCTCCAGGTACATAAAATACATTAAACCCAGAGCTGAGAGAATCATACACCCCAGGAGGTGCCCCCAAACCCCCAGCCAGGCAGTATAAGTTAGTGGGGGGCCTGCTAAAGGCCAGCTCCCTGGTTCTGTGGTCCCAGAGACTAAGACTGGCCTTCCTGGGTCGCTGTGACTGGTTCAGGGATGGGCGTGCCACCTCAGCAGCCAATAAGAACAAGCTGTTCCCTGTGGCTGTCAGCCTGGAGCTGCGGGTACCACCGCGTCATCCTGGGAGAAAGGATGACATGGTGGTACACCCCAAATAAAGACAGAGAGGCATTGAGACAGCACAAAGGACTGATTTGCGTTACTCTTGAACAGCCAGGTCCAGCCACACCTAAAGTGAGACACCCCTGGGCCTTTGTCCAGCATGTGAGCTGATAAACTCTTTCTTCCAACCTACTGATTCCCCCTGCGACCCTGTGAGATGGGGACTCTGCATGGCTTCTTCATTTTACAGAGGAAACTGAAGCCTGGAGAGGGGCAGATGTCCACCAAAGCTTGGCACTAGAATGCCCCCACCACTGGCGCCTCCTACCTCATCCAGGAGCTCCACGGAAGCCCGCAGGATCTGTCTCCACTTGTGCACCTCGACGCTGTGGAACTGCTTTTGCAGGGCCAGGATCTCGGCCCACTCTGTGGCCGTCTGGGGGAACTTGCTGTGGGGATGCAGGGCCTGAGTGGGGCCTTGGCCTCCCCCGATCTGCCCAAGCCCCCCCAAGCCCCTCGGCCCACCCACTCACCCCTTGGCCAGAGCCAGACTGTGCCAGGACTCGAAGGTGTGGGCCGTCCTCTCCAGGGACCAGAGACGGTAGAAGAGGAGGACGTTGAGGGCGATGAGGACGATGAGGCTGAAGACAGGGGTCAAGGGTCAGAGGGATCCAGATGTTCCCATAAGTTGGGCACTGAGCTCCGGCCCCTCCTCCCACCACAGAACTACACCTTAAAGGAACACCGTGACTACCCTGCTTCTTGCAGGAGGAAACTGAGGTTCAGACAGGGTGATAGACATGCCAGTTAAGTCAGGGTTCAAATCTAGGCCCTGAAGCCCACACCCCAGACCATCATGCCAGACCACCTCCCTCGGAGAGCAGGGTGGCACCGGGTAGGGAGGAGAGACTGCAACAGGGACGGGAGAGCAGGTGAAGGACACAGGCTCCTACCTCACACAAATCCTGCGGCAGCAATGAGGGGAGACAAAGAGATGAGACCTCCCAGCTGGCTCTGCTGCCCCACCCCTGCTCCCACCGGGCAGCTCGGGGCCCAGCATGCCACACGGCCTCACGGACTAGTGCTGGGCAGCGGAGCCTTGGAGGGGGTGAGTGTGCGACCTCCCAGGGTCTGCTGGAAGCCTGGGATCTCGTTTTCATCTCCTCCAACTTTCCTGTCTCCCAGTACTGGCAGGCTCACAAGCACGTGGGTCCCCCACCTGAGCCCTTCTCATATCTGGCATGCTGTGCTTTCTCTGGAAGCCCAGCCTGACTGTCCACCTGTGGGCCTCGGAGGAAGCCTCCTCTGGCCTGCTAGGGCTTCCCCACCCCAGCCTGCACCTGCTGCCTGTGTCACACCATCCTAGAGCCAGTCACTCTGCTCTGGTGTCAGGTCTGTCTCACCCCGGGACTGCTGGTTACTGCCGTGACCTGTGTCACCCAGCTTAGGGGTGGGCACAGAAAACATGCATATATAAATGACCTTACTTCTTTTGCACACCTCTCCCCGTAAGGAATCCCACAACCTTTGGGCGCCTGCTTCCCCAGGAAGCCCTGCCTGCCTCTGGGGTGAGGCCAGGCCCCTCTGCCCTCTCCTAGTCCTGGGCCTCTGCTCTGTTGGCAGGGAAGGCGTTTCCATGACAAACTGAGCATCTCTACTGTGTAGGGAACTTGTCCCTACACCAAACCCAAACCTTACCTCATCCCGCCCTTGCTGTGAGATCAGCCTGTGCGCCCACGTAAGCAGAGAGACCCAGAGAGGCCATGCACTTGCCCAAAGTCATGCAGCCAGGATGCAGATCCAGACCTGTCTGATGCCCAAACCTGGCCCCTCTCCCGAGTCTTACTCACACAATGCTAATAAGCACCAGGGCACTAGGGATGCCTGCCCCGGGGCCCTGGTCTGTAGCCGGTTCGGAGAAGCGGGAGCTGAGGGAGCCTGCAGGAGAGCAGTGTAGGTCAGATAGCCATCACAGGCCACCCTGTCATGAGCCCTCAGCTCCTCCATCCACCCTGACCAGGCCCTGATGGAACGCACCTGAGGTGTGCATGCCAGCCCGTGCGCAGGGGTCAGGGTCTGGGTGCTGGGGCCCATCACCATGACCCCTCCAGCTCAGGGGCCGCTTCCGCCTCCGCAGGCCTGACAGCAGCCCTCGGGCATCCTTCCCGCCTTCCTCCAGGGACAGCTTCTCCGCCTTGGCGATCTCTCGCTCTGCGGTGGGAAGAGTGGGCTCTAGACATCTGCACTGAGCCAGGCCACCACCCCAGCCCACCCTGGCCGGCCTTCCACACCCTACCCAGGTGGTGGAAATAATCCTCGATGCCACTCCAGGAGTTCTTCTCTATGAGTGACTTCACCAGGCTCCACGGCTGCTTTCGGTAGCGGATCTCAGAGGACACCCTGGGGTCGGGAAAGCAGGGGGAAGGGGCAGGGTCTCACTCCAGCCCTGGCAGCCCCACACCCAGGAGGGTTCCTTCCTTCCTCTGATTCAGAGATAGCTCTCTGTCACAGACGAAACAGGTGTGTTCCCACCCCCACAGCTTCCCTGAAGCCTCCACTCACCTCACACGCGAGCCAGCTCAGCTCTGGGCCCCTTCTCCTTCCATGCCCACTCCCTGCAGGCCCCGCTGCCTGAGCACTGTCCACTCCCACACCTGTGTCTCAGCCTGCTTTCCTCGGGATCCGGCACCCCAACTCCACACAGGGCTCTACGACACAGCTCAGCCCAGTATGTCCCAAACTGGACTCCCAATCTTCCCAAGCCTACTCCTCTGGGTTTGGGGCGGCTTAGTCCTTCTAGTGCAGTGGTTCTCAGCCTTCCTAAGGCCGCGATGTATTTTCATTGTCACAAAGGGGTCGTGACCCACAGATTGAGAACCACTGTTCTAGTGGCTCAGGCCAAACACCTTGGGATTGCCTTGAGCCTTCTCTTTCCTTCCCAACCACATCCAATCTGTCAGTAAAATCCCTCCAGAGTCTAAACTCTTCTCCCTCTCCACTGTCCCCACCCGGGCCCGGCCTTCATCCCTTTCCATCTGGACATCCTGGCAGCCTCCTCTCTGGTCTCCCCGCCCCCATGGTCTGGTCCCCACCTACAGCCAGACGGAGCCTGGGAACACCTGAGTCAGATCTGGGCCCTCCTGGCTGAGAACTCTGCCCCAGCTGCACCTCGCACCAGGTAACAGCGAAGTCCTCAGCTTGAGTCCCAAAGCCATGTGTGATCTGGTTCACCTCTGTGATCTCATCGCCCACTCTTCCCACACTTACTCCACATGCCTGCCTCAGAGCCTTTGCACTGGCTGAACCAAAGAAATTCCTCTCACTTTCTTCAGATGCTTGGTGAAAACGTCCTTTCTTAGAGCACTCTTCCCCTGACCAGTGTTTTGAGTGTTAGACTCCCCACTGCCCCCCAGCTCTGCAGTCTACTGTGCTTCTCTCTGTAACCCTCATCACCAGGGAACATTCTGCTATTGATTTGGGGGTGGGCAGGTGGGGCAAGAATCCGGGGACCACTGGTGCGTCAGGCGGAGGGCCCCGACCGCTGCTCACCGGAGCCGGGCCTTGTTCCGAGCCAGGCCCAGGATGCAGTAGCGGTGGGCAGTGTAGAAGTAGTCCTGGTAGGGGATGCCCTGTGTCAGCACCTCTGAGTCCACCACACACCCGCCTGCCTGTGGGCCGCGCCGGAACAGTGTCTGTGGAGACAGTGAGGAGGTCATCCGGGCCACCACCCCAGCCAGGTTACCTGCCTGGCTGCCCACCTGGCTCACCTGTGTCTCCACCACGGAGGCGCTTTTGGGGCCCAGTGGGTTGCTGATGGGAATGGTGTAGGTCAACACTCGACGCTGGTGGCACTTGTTGTCCCCACTCCAGGGGCTCAAGGTCACGTCTGGGGGAGAGGGAAAAGCAAAATGAGGAGACCATCCTCCAGTACTGGGCCTATAGGCTGAGAGCTTTGATTGTCTGGGGACTCGTCCCAGACTTCCCCACCTCATTGTCAAACCTCCCTTTCTTCCAGGAGCCTTGAACTTCAGATGCTGGTCAAGCTTATACGTGGGATCCTTTTCAAGACATTTCTCACCCCACTAGGGCAATCTCATCCATTCCTGCAGCCTCAGTTTCCCCCTCTGTACCAATCCTGCCAGGCCCCCTGAGCATCAGAACTGCAATCTTCTGCACACCTTCCTCTAGAAGTGCCCTGGACCCGTCATACCCCCCGGGCCCCACACTGGCCTCAGTATCTCCCCAAACCTGCTATTCCTCTCAGGTCTCAAGGCTGGCCCCTGTGCCCTCAAGGCTCCCACTGGAGCCCTGGACATGTCCATTCCTGGTCTGTCAGCTCCACCGAATGTTCACCAGATGTCCTGAACATGGCTCCTGTTCAGCCAATATCCCTGCCTGCCCCTGAGCAGTCCCCTGGCCTCAGTCTCTATACCTGGTCCAGGGATACCTTATTAAATCTAAGCCTGGCCCTATCCCTTATCTGCCTAGAACATTCTATGGCTCCCCATCCCACCCCTCCCAAAGACAGAGTCTGAACTCCTCAGCTTGATGTGCCAGTCCCTCTGGGACACAAGCATAATTTTGGGGAGACTTATATCCTCCAACACAAGGCATATGCCTACTGATTCCGCAGGGGATTCCACATGATTCATTTGCATTAACACAGAACCAAGAAACAAAGAGAAAACTACCACTTAACTAGCCCCTTTCCTACCTGAATCTCTTTAATCACCTCCCAAGCTCTTCAGCTACTCCCTCCTATAGTCTGGAGCACGTCAACCCTTCTGCCTCACCCGGTACTGTGGCCTTCCCCTTCTCCATACCTGGCCCCAGTGGTCCAGCCCCAAGGGATTTCTCCTAATGTCTGCCTCCAGCCCCAGGAGCTATGCTGGCCCTCTGGGTTCCTCTCCCCCAACCATTCCCTCTGCCTGACAAACCTCACATCACAGACAGGAGATCATTTATCCTGGCCTCTCATGGGCCTGCACAAGCCTGACAAAGTGGACCCTAAATGCGTGACCATGAACTTGTACTTATTCAGTCCTTGCCACACACTATTGCTCTGGGTGCTTGTCTAGTATTAACTCATTTGATTCTCATGTGAACCAGTAAGACAGGTGGTTATCATACCCCCATTACGCTATGTACGGAAAAAGAAACCGAGGCACAGAGAGGCTTGGAACCCTGAGTAGAACCACTTCTGGTGTCATAGATGCTGCTTTTATTCACCCCACCCTGCCACACCACTTGACAGTGCCTGCTTGTGTCTGCACTCGCCATTCCTCACCCCTCCTCTGCACCTGGGTACCCGTGGTGTGGCGTCTCCTTGGTGTGCCCCCTGACCTGTGAACTTGCATTGCTGCAGGAAGCTTTGTAAGAAGGGCGAGTCTGAGAAGAGCATTTGCTGGAGACGCTCAGCGCCCACGTGGAAGACAGAGTTGATGAGGAGACGGCCAGAGAGATCGGGAAGCAGGGCAGCCAGGTCAGCTGGGAAAGAAAAGGGCCAAAGATGACCGCAGCCTCCCTCTTTCTGGAGAGCACTCTCCCCATGCCCAGGCTCTTACGGAATGAATGGGCAGACCCATTTTCCTTTGTCAGGGTGGACATGGACACAGAGCCCACCTCAGCCCCCTCTGCCATTGGGATGGGTTGAGGGTAGGCTTGTACCCCAGACCTGGCCAGTCAGAGCCACCAGATAGATGGAGAACAATCTCAGCCCTGCCGATTTAAATTACAGTCATTACAGGGCTGGGCATGTGCTCCTAGGCACATCAGCCTGTGGCTCTCAGCCACGCTGATTGGTTCAGGTCTATGTGCTGTGAGACATCGTCAGGTCAATCAGTCACAGTGATTGGTCCAGGAGCGAACCAATCAGCCAATGATTGGTTCAGGGACAGCCTTTTTCTACAAATTGGACCAATCAGAGGCAGCCCTAGGGTGTTGCTGTAGGCTCTGGGACAAACTACTTTCACTTCTAAGGTTGTCTGGGACAGGGATGAGGGTCTCTCTGCCTCTCAACAGCAGAGGCTACCTGAGAATTAGCTGGCAGAAAGAAAATATAATAATAAGAGAATTAACAATAGCTAACACTCACTGGCCCAAAAGTTTGACGTGTATTAACTCATGTAATTCTCTTAAAAACAATCCTATGAAGTATCATTCTTGCTAACTCCATTTTTCAGATGAGGAAAACAAACTCCAAGAAGTAAAATAATCTGCCCACTCTTACATGGCTAGAGTCTGAGCCCTGCCAATCTGCTTCAGATCCTGTTTTTTTATGCACCCTGCCATGCTGCCTTCAGTGCAGAGACAAACCCAGAAAGATTTCTAACAACACTGCGGAATGTCACACTTGCCTACCCCCTGGATACTTTAGTCCTGTGAGCTATAATTCTCCTCTTGCTTAAATTAAGCTAGAGCGAGGTTTGCCATGTATAACAGGCCTGCCTCACCTTCCTCCCCAGTAGACGAAGAGGAGTTGCTTGTGTCTGTTAACAGCTCCTCACTAGGCAGCAGGTCCAAGGGGCCCAGGGAGGTAGGCCCATCAGGTGGGGTGGGCTCTGTGCTCGGCGGTTCAGCCACTGGGGTCACTGTCTGGCTGGAGGAGGCATCTGGTTGGCTGTCTGTCTGGTCCTCTTTGTCTTCCTCTGCCTGTAAGAGGAAGGCTCAGTCAGCTTTGCCTGCCTCCATCCCAGCCTGAGGGCACTGGTGTCCATGCGGCCCCAGGATTCTAGAGCCCAGCCAGATATTGGTCAGGAAACCAACGCTGGGGAGGTAGCATGTGTGCCCAGGTTAACAGCTGAGCTGGGAGGGCCTGGGGCCACCCAGACAAGGGTTCTTCTCAGCCCCTACCAGGCTGTCTCAGATGCCTAGGCCATAAGCCCCCTTGCCTGACCTGTCCATCTGTCTGTCTCATCTGCCCACCCATCCCTCACCCCTCTTATTTCTCACCCTTCTACTTGTCTGTCCCTTCTTTTGCCTCTCTCTCCTTCTCATCTGTACCTATTTTTTTCCTTGCCCATTTTCCCATCTCTGTCCTGCCCCTCCATCCATCACCACCTGTCCCTCAGTCCATTCCTTCAATGTCTCAGGCTGTCCCTCTCCCCCTCTCCACCCAGCCTTCCTCTTTCTCTTCTCTCCCGACCCCTTCCTCACCCCATGGTCGGCATCGCTGCTGCCTCGGGAGAGATTGGGAGTGATATGGCCTCGTCGAGAACCCACAGGGCTTGGCTCCTGGCTGTGGTCAGCTGCCCCCGAGGGGGTGATGTCACTTAGGGCAATCACATCACCCACTTCCTTGGGGGTCCTGCAGAAAGGAAGGAAATGGGACTGCTATATCCTTGGGACCTCACACCCTGTCCCCCGATCTTCCAGACTTTCTACACCCACCCAGCACTCCAGAAGTAGCAGATGCTCTGAACATAGCCCTTCTGCTCTCCCCTGACCCTGGGACCACCCCAACCTCCAACTCACCCCAGACCGTTCAGCTGCAAGGGGCAGACATAGTCTTCATCCTCGCTGGTGAGGCCCAGCTCCGAGCCATAGCACTGATGCACCAGGTGCCAGAGCTCACGGGGACTCAGCGTCTGGGCAGGCAGGACCAGGAGTTGGCCTCCACCTCCGCACTGCCAGAGCCCGTGGACCTGGTTCCCCACTAGCCCCAGCCTCGGCAGTTCCCCTGGTTTCCACAAGGGGACAGACACGCCCTCCCACTCAAGAAAGTTCCCATCTTTGGGCCACCAGCCTTGTGCTCACATCTCCCAGTCTCCACAAGATTCTGGCCAATTAACGTTCCTATTTTTACAGAGGAGAATACAGAGGCCCAGGGAGGGGAAGTCATGTGCTTGTGGCCAGACAAGAGGCAACTCAGGGATTCAATCCCAGCCAGCCTCCAGAACTGTCTAGCCACCCCAGGCTGTCCTGTCCCCTCCCTGGTGACGTTCCCAGGTATCCCCTGGGAGCCTTGGGCTTATAGCCACCCGTGGCACGAGTGGCTGGACCATGGTGAGGATGAATTTATTTTTTTTTTGAGACAGAGTCTTACTATGTCACCCTTGGTAGAGTGCCGTGGCGTCACAGCTCACAGCAACCTCCAACTCCTGGGCTTAAGCGATTCTCTCGCCTTAGTCTCCCATGTAGTTGGCACTACAGGTGCCTGCCACGATGCTTGGCTATTTTTTTGTTGCAGTTGTCATTGTTGTTTAGCTGGACTGGGCTAGGTTGGAACCCTCCAGCCTCGGTGTATGTGGCCGGTGCCGTAAACACTGTGCTATGGGTGCCGAGATGAGGATGAAATCTTAGAAACAGCCGCAGCAGCAGGCACTGAGTTGTTACTGGGTGCTGGGCATTCTTCTAACCCCTTCATGTCTGTTGAGTGTCCAGAACAGTTCTGGAAAGTTGGTGCTAATACCACCTTAAGACTATGCTGCTGAGGGGTGCACAGTAACCTGCCCAAGGCTGTCCAACAAGGCAGTGGCAGTGCTGAAGTGTGATCTCAGGGAGCTGGTTGGACACTCCCTGAGCCAACCACTGAGGATACTCTGCCTTGTAAGAGATGACATGATGGGGCCCAACTCTGGGTCCCATGCAGTAGAGATGGTCCCCATTTGACAGACAGGGTTGGTTTAATGACTTGTCCCAGGTCATTCAGTGATGGGGCTGGAATCCCAGGGCCTGAGTTTTGGGCCCTCCTCTGCCCTCACTCTCCTACAAGCTTTTGACCCTGCGCTGTCCCTTTCTCAGTCTTATGAAGGGGACCCTCTGGCACTCTTGCTATGACTAAGGATGAGCTGGGGAGAGGGGGAAATAAGAGCCCGAGAGGGCAGGACACGTGTGCAGCTCAGATGGATGCCTGAGTCTGGGTTCTCTGAGGTGCCAGGGACCAGCAGCAGCAGGCAGCAGGCACAGTGCTATGACTACCCAACATCTGCCCACCCACCGTCCCTGCCAGCGGAGCCCTTATTTTGTTTGGGGTAAAAATCTCCCCCAGCCCAGGCATAAATGATGGCTGGTTTACATCTATCAACTTTTCTGCTGCCAGAGCCTCAGCCCCATGATCAGGCATAGGGACCTGCAGCTGCCCCTGGGGGGCCTATGGAGACACGGTAGAGCTGATCCAGGGGTGCCCCCAGCTCCCTGAGTTCTGGAACCCTGGTTCTAGGGGCCCCCAATGCACCCCCAGCCCCCAACCAGGCCTCATCCAGGCCCACCTTTTCAAGCAGTGCATTCTGCCAGAGGCGGAAGATAAGCAGGAAGCAGCGGTCTCGAGCCCCAAAGGAAGTGAAGAAATGCTGTCGGGCAGAGAGAGACAGGGGTGGGGGTGCGTGTGTGAGGGGGTAGGGGAGAGACAAGGATGGAGTTGGGGGCATCCCATCCTTATCCACACACTCTCCAACTGTCCCAGTGAACCCATCCACTCATCTCCTCATTTGTCCCACAAGATGCATGTCCTGTGCCCAGCCCCATGCAGGGTCACTGCAAAGAGTTGGCCCCAGCCCTGTCCCCAGAGCTCCTTAGAGTCCAGGGTTGGGTGACAGACACGTCTCCAGAGAGAGATGGCTCAGAGCAGTCAGCTGGGATGGGGGAAGCACAGGACGTGTTCCTGTCTTTCTTTGTTGTGAGGGGTAGTCAGCTAGTCCGCTTTGGGCCAACAAAACACAAAGGGAAGTCTGCTGGAAAGTGTCCCCCCACTGCCGCTGGTCTGAGACAGCCCAGGACCCAGTGGAGTGCAGAGTCAGGGGAGACTTAGCAGGGGCAGGGTGGTTGAGGTGCCGGCTCCGTGGGAGGGAAGGATTTTAGTATCACTGCAGCCGGAGCAGCTGTGTGAGAGGCAGGTTGCCGGGACTGAGATGGGAGGCTGGTGGAGGGATCTACTCAGAGGGAGCTGGGGCCACAGCAGAAGCTCAGGGTGCAGGCACTGCAGGGGAGGGGCCTGCTGAGATTGGAGACCATGTGGTCCCATCACGGTCCTCCTCCGGCTCACCTTCTCATTCTCTGTACAGATCTGGATGGCGTTGGGGATCAGCTTAGCCGTCTTTTCCTTCTTCAGACATGTCACTTCCTTCAACTGGATGGAAATCTGAGAACGAAAGGAGGGTCAGAAGAGGCCTGGGCCCTGCCCGTCCCGGGCCCTCCTCACCCGTGATAGGCTCACTGTTGTCTCCCAGCGGAAGATGTTGCTGTAGAAGCAGATCCAGTTCTCGGAGAGATAGAGGCGGCCCTGAAGAAGGATCTCCCGCTGCAGGGCGCAGGAGTAATCTGAGAGTGGCCGAGAAGAGAGACAGGCGGACACCCGAGTCACAGGGCTGCGCTGGCAGCCACAGGCCAGCGGAGGGTCAAGAGGATAGAGCTGGGAGTTCAGGCCAGGGGTCCAGGACTCACCCACGATGAGGCGTTCAGCTTCGGGGAGCTTACTAAACAGTTTCCGGAAGTCCTCATTGCGCTGTTTGTATGTGGGGCTTAGCATCTGGGGGTGGGGATTTGGGAGGTGAGAATCTGGACAAGGATTCACACTCCCAGAGTTCTGCCCGGGAAAGCTTGGGAACTTCCTGAGTCTCCTTGGCCCTTGAAGGGCTCTCAGAGCTTTCCCTATCGGGCCCACTTTTGGCTTCTATGATAATGACAAGTTGCCATTTACTGATTTCCTGTATCAGCCAAAGCCTGTGCCGTGTACCTGCCAGCATCACTGATGTATGGGTCTTCCCTTTAGCCTTATAAGGCAGGGCTGTTTCTACAGGAGATAGCGAAAGGCCCAGAGAGGTCGAGTGATTCACGCAAGGTCACACAGCACAGAAAGAGCAGCACAGGCTGTGACCCTGGAGTCTGCTAATCTCAGCCCTCACTCCTGGACTGTTGCAGCCTGGGACTCCCAGCTCACATATGGTCCGTCCTCCTGCCCACCCCTCAAGCAAGCCCCCTTGTGCCAGACACTTACACTGTACCAGCTCTGCATTTTCTGTAAGAGAAAGAAGAGTCGTCAGGATGAGCCCCCTGGATAACTCCTTCCTCCTCCTCCTTCCCACCTCCCAGCCCTCTCCCCATCCTGCCTGTGCTTGCACCCACCTTGCTATTTCGGATGAAATTCCGGCTGCCCAGACTCTGGGTGCTGGGGGTCCCGGGCATCCCAGTCTTCTCTGAGGAGCTATCTGATCCCTTCTCCACCATGGTGCCTTGTTCTGGCTCAGGCGGAGGCCGGCTGGGGGGCAAGAGCTGCAGCCGCTTTCGGAGAGACGGGGAGCTGCTTGGTGTGCTCCGGCCAGAGTGGGGGGTGGTGCTGGGGGCAGGAAGAGGACGAGGAGGGTTATGGTGGGGGAAGCTGGGGTGTGGGACAGGCCTATTTTTGGAGACCCACCCATTAACTCATTGATCCACATCCCCCCACCTATCCATCCATCCCTCCCACCCGTGTGCACCCCCAGCCCAGCCATCCTGCTCCCTAGCAGTGTGACTCAGGCAGGTTTCCATGTCTCTGAGCCTCGTTTTTTTCCAGCTGTAATCCAGGAATGACTAATAATGTCCTCATCTTGTTGTTTTGAGATTTAAACAAATTAATACCTACGAAGTAGTTCAATCAGAGCCTGGCTCATAGCAAGCTCTCAGTAACACCTGCAATTTTTTATTTACTTATTAATTCTCTTATACAATAAATATTAAGAGGAGCTTTTTTTTTTGAGACAAGAGTCTCACTTTCATGCCCCCGGTAGAGTGCTGTAGTGTCGTAGCTCACAGCAACTTCAAACTCTTGGGCTCAAACTTCTCTTGCCTCAGGCTCTGGAGTACCTGGGACTACAGGCGCCCACCACAAGGCCCGGCTGTCATTTTTTTTTTTTTAAAGAGATGGGGTCTCACTCTTGCTCAGGCTGGTCTTGAACTCATGAGCTCAAGCAATCCACCCACCTCAGCCTCCCAAAGTGCTGGGATTACAGGCGTGAGCCACCGTGTCTGGCAACAAATATTTATTGAATGGTGACTTTCCTCTCATTGCTCGAGCTTAAAGCCTAAACATCTCTCTTAATTTCTTTCTTTCTTTCTTTTTTTTTTTTTTTGTGGAGACAGAGTCTCACTTTATCGCCCTCGGTAGAGTGCCACGGCATCACACCCCTCACAGCAACCCCCAGCTCCTGGGCTTAGGTGATTCTCTTGCCTCAGCCTCCCGAGTAGCTGGGACTACAGGCACCCGCCACAACGCCCGGCTATTTTTTTGTTTTTGTTTTTTTTTTTTTGCAGTTTGGCCAAGGTCGGGTTTGAACCCGCCACCTTCAGTATATGGGGCCGGCACCCTACTCGATGAGCCACAGGTGCTGCCCATCTCACTTCTCATTTCTAATCTGTCAGCAAGTCCCACAAGATCCTCATCATCTAAAACCTACTTCCATTATTTCTGCTATACCCACTTATCCCTGCCCCATCCCTTCTGGCCTGGACAACCTGGCATCTTCCTCCCTGGTTTCCTGCTCTATCCCTGCTGGAGGCCTGGTCCCCACCCACAGCCAGAGGGAGCCTGGGAACACCTGAGTCAGGTCTAGGCTCTCCTGGCTCAAAACCTTGCCCCAGCTGCACCTCACTCCAAGTAACAGCAAAGTCCTCAGCTTGGGGCCCATGGCCCAAGTGATTTGAGCCTGTCACCTCCCTGATCTCATTCCCTCTACCCTCCCTGTCCTTCCATTCTGGCCACCCCAGCCTCCTGTCCCTGAAGCTCCCCAAGTTCACTCTTGAGATTCCTCCACCTGGTGAGTCCTTCCACAGCCCCAGCATTGCCAGCGCAAGTGTCCCTGATCTGAGTACCATACTCCACTGCTATCTGTGTCCACCCATTTACTTAGTTTACTGTCTGCTCAGACTGAACTTCAGAAAGCCTTGACTGCCACTGTGTCCCCAGAACCCAAAACTGTACGTGGCACATAATGAACGCTCAGCAAACATCAGCAACTACAGGGAGAATCCGTGGGCTGGCTGGAGCTGGCAGGCAGAGACTAACAGAGGTGGCTCCAGCCCTTGGCGAATTAACCTCCTGGAGGGAAGGCAGACGCTAAACAAACAGAACGCTCAGAATTTGACTGTACAAACACAAACCTTCACAGCTGGCTGTAGGGTAAGTACCGGGGAACTTTAAAGGGACTTTCATTGTTGACTTCTTATCAGGTACTTTGTCAAGCTCTCGGTATGATTAATTCCACTACTCCTCAAACAATCCTGTGCATTGAATACTACCATTGGCCTTGCTTTATTGAGGAGGAAACAGGCTCTGAGTGACAAGCTGGTTACTGAAGGTGCACATCTCATTTATTCCAGGGTGGGATTCCAACTTGAGAGCCTCCAACTATTTTAGGATGGAGGTGGGATTTCCCGCTCCCCCCACTGGGAGAAACTCAAACTTAACTCTCTTGTCTTCAAGCTTTAGTTCTCTCTGTCCACCAGGGGTGTGCAACCTGCACTCTGTCGGCTGCACCCTGATTTTATGGACCTTTTATTTTGGCGGGGGAAGGGGGGGCGGTAATCAGCTTTTGTTAGTGTTTGTGTATTTCCTGTGTGGCCCCAGATGACTCTTGCTCACGCATGTCTTCCCTTCCACGGGTCCCCACAACCTCCTGGGCAGCTCCCTTCCCAGCCCCAACTACTCTGTCTGATGGTAGGTCCAACTCCTCATGGGTCTATAAGCCCCCTGATGACAAACCTTGGGTGGTCTTGGCGCCCCAGGACAGGGCGCAGAGTGTATTCATGTAATACTTGTGAGATGAATTTGTAGAATAAAACACATTAAGTAAATTAAATAGCTGCTGGCAGGGGACACTGCTATTCCCCCTGCCCATCCTATCCTCCTGCTCTGTCCCTACCCCACACTCTGTTCTCCACACACAGCAGAGGGAGCCTGGGAACACTGAGTCAGGTCAGGGGCCAGCCCACACCTCCCTCTAACAAAAGCCCAGGGCTGGTCCCTCTCATTAGTCCTGCTCTGGCTCTGGCCTTGGCTGTCCCCTCTGCCCCAAATGCTCTTCCTACTAGATGTCCAAGGGGCTTCCTTGCCTCCTTTATCTCCGCTCATCTCAAAGTCACCTTCCCCGCTTCCCTGTTAAACATGGCCCCCACTGCTCTCCCTACCCTGCTTGGACATTTCCCCTCAGTTCTTACCCTTCCTCCCCACAGGATGTGAGTGTCCTCACCACCTAGGATGGAGCCTGGCACACAGTAGGTGCTGGCTGCTGGGGACTAAGCGCACGATCGGCCCACCTCCCAGGCTCCTTACAGAACTGGGATTCCACAGGGCGTGTGATTTGGGTTCCTCCAGGGCAGGACCTTGGAGCAGGGGCCCACACCCCAAGGGGTTTCTGGTCAAGTGCGACCACTTCCTCCCTGTGTGACCTGAGCTAATGTCTGACCTTCCTGCGCCTCTGTTCCCTGCTTGTGCATAATGGGAATAATAAAAGTGCCTGCCCCGTCATTTGGAAAATACGATGAGGTAAGATACATGAAGCCCAGTAGATACTGTGACCTACGGTGTTTCCTCTCCTGTGGAGAATGGCCGAGGAAAGCAGAGTATACAGCCCTGCCACCATACCCGGGGTGCAACTCTGCTGGCCCTGACAGATACCTCACAGACACCTGAGCCCCCACGACTGACTCCAAACTCCAGTCATTCACTCTCTAAATATCCTCCGCCAGGCACTGGGGACACAGAAGTGAGCAAAATAGATTCCCTGCCTGCAGGGCCCTGATGCTGTAGTTGGGGAGCACAGACAACCAGAAAGAAAACACAGAAATGACAGTGACCTCCGCCACTGGCCAGTGCCGTGAAGCACTGCTCTGAGCATAGTGCCCAGACCAGCAGCCGCTGCAGCACGTGGATGATGTTGAAATGACCCACTCCTGACCTCCTGAATGAGAAACTGGGGTGCACGTCCAAGAAATTCTGATGCATGTTCAAGTTTGAGGACCACAGAGATCAAGGATGGGACGATGGGGAGCAGAGGCCTCGCTGAGCAAGGCTCCCTGGAGCTGAGCCCTGAGGACAAAGAAGAGATCTGGCAGAGAATGCAGAAGACCATTCTAGGTGCAGGAACATCAAGTTCAGGGATAGGACGGAGCTTGGCAGGTCTGCAGCCTGGCAGGGCTGAGGGCGCTGAGGAAGGCGCAGGGCCAGGCCACGGCCTGTGGTCAGGAGTCTGGTGAGTAGGGAAAGACTCCGAGTAGGGGGACCACCCCCTCTCCAAATTATCTTCTCCTGCCCCTCAAACCTATTCTCTTGTAGCCACAGGTGAAGGGACGGGGCCTGGGGACAGGAAGTCTGAGGCCCACACCCCAGTTCTTGCTCCTGGGCTGAACAAAGAGGATGTACTCAAGGGCAGGCTGGGCCAGCTGCAGGCAGAGTGAAGGGAGGAGCAAGAAGTGGCTGGAGCACCATTATGTAGTGAGGGCTAGGAAGTGATGAAGTTTTTGCCACTGCAGACACCTGACCTCTAGCTTCCTGGTCCTTACCAGGCCTAGAAGTGCCTCTGTTTGGAGAGGGTTAGATGTGCATAAAGGCCAAATTGATGAGGGTCACACACCGCCAGAGTGGTTGGTAAACTGAATTTCCCTACAATTATAAGAAGTCTGTCTCTTTCCTTTCTCTCTTTGTCTCTCCTCCCCTCCTCTCTCCCTTTGTTTCTCTCTTTCTCTCCCACACACAAAAAAGCAGTAGCATCCCTGGTATGTTATAGTCAGATAGCTAAAGAAACTCCCAGAATCATCACACACATGGACACACAACTGGAGCATTGCAAGAACACTATGGTCACCTGGCAAAATCCCATTAAAATCACACACACACACACATACACGCGTGCATGCATATACACATAGGCAGAGCTGCAGAGGTTCAGAGGGTCACAGAAATACACAACAAACCACAGAAAGTCCCAGGCAAATAACATTCATGTATATAGCCACGAGACAGTCTCAGGGAAAAGCTGGAGGCAAGTAACATTCACAGTGACTGAACAGTCACAAAGCTGACACATAAATAGCCCTAGGTAAATTAAGTCGTACTGTCAGCCTGGGCGTCCTTGCCCTCATGGTGGTCACCATCTGGCAGGAAAGGCAAAGCAAAGCCCAGCTGTAAACTGGCAAGGGGAGAAGCTGCTGCTGTTGCTATGGCAGAGAACCCTGACACTCAGACAGCAACGCCACACTCAGGAATAATGCAGATGGTGTCGACCTCCAGGACACAGTGACCAGGTATTGAAATAATGCATGGGACATACCTTACCAACTGTAGGAGGGGATAATGCCAAGTTATTCTTATTGCCTTCATAATAGAGTCAATGGGACACCCAAGGTCCCAGGCCCACAGAGAGCCACAAGGGGTCTCTGTCACTCTCTTCACACACAAACAAAGCCACAGGTCTCAGCTCCACACAGAGAGGCCTGGGCACATACAAAAATGTCACAAACAGATATACACAGGAACAGTCACACAAAGATGGACTCAGAGCTAAATGACAGGCATATACAGACACATAGAACCTCAGACACACACACACACACAATGCAGTCACAACTGGACGCACACTGGCAACTTACAGTGACACCTGGAAGAATTCCACAGATGGAATTAATGGTAAATCACACACACACATAAACAGCCAAGGAGGTTCACGGACTCTACACACACTCCAAAGTCACAACCAGACACACGTGGGTAATTTACCTTTGCACGGATGGAACAGGAGGCACACACATACGATCAGGACCCCCCACACGCTACAGAGCCACAGTCGGACACAGGTAACTCAGAGTAACACGTGGAGTCTCAGATGGAATTAACAGGAAATTCCACACGCAAACACCACCACGGAGAAGCACAGCTGCCGCGCACTAGGAGCCCCGACACACGTACACACGTGCCCAACACACAGCTTACTATCAGAAGCTCATTAGCACATGCGGCCCCAAGGGCGAGAAGGTCCACTCTGTACAACGCCCCAGAGGGTCTCAGGCACGCGGCGGGGCCGCTCAGGAAGCCCCCACCCCCCAGCAGACCCGCGACAGACAAGGACGGAGGGAGGGGTCCCGGCGGGAGGGGACTGTCCAGGCCCCGCGGCCTGCTGGAGCCGGTCCCCCTGCACCCTCCATCCCGGGCTCCTAGACCCGGGTCAGCCTCGCGCCCACCCCTGGCCTCCCAGGCGGGGGCGAGCTAGGCCTGCCCTCCCCGAAGGCCCCGCTCCCGGCCAGGCGAGCCCCAGCGCCGCAGCGCCGCAGCCCAGCCCCGTAGCCCCGCGCAACGGGCGGGCAGTGATGACCCAGACCTTGGGCCCTGCTGGCCGTGTGCGCCCCACCTCCAGCCCCTGCCCCGCCACTGCCTGCCCCACCCCCGGCCGCCTCGGCCAGGCCCCAAGCGCACGAGGTCCCCAGACCTGCGTTCCAGCCGCCGCCCCTCCCGCCGCGACCCTGCTGAGGCCCCCTCCTCTCGGCGGCCTCCCGGGTCCTCCCGGTCCCCGACCCCCGGCCGCCCGATCCTTACTCGAACATGGATGCGGCGCGGCGGGCGCAGGGCCCGGCTGAGCGAGCGGGGCAAGGCAGAGCTGGGCGTCCCCGCAGGGCACCGGCCTGGCCTCGCTCGGCCGCCGCCCCCACCCGACCCAGCCGCCCGCACAAAAGGCCGGAGCCGCCGGAGGCCGCCGCGGCGTCAACGACACCCCCTTCCTGCCCCCGCCCCGTTGCGTCACGGCGCCGCCCCCCGCCGGGGAGGGAAGGACGCGGAGGGACCGCCAAGGCCTAGACGGAGGGAGCGAAGCTAGGGACAGCGGGCGCGCGGAGAGCGGGACGCGAGACAGGAGGGCGCGCGCTAGAGGGGCAGAGCTAGAGAGACTTTAGTAAAACTAAGCGCCGTGACGGTCACCGCTGGCACAGCGGGGAGCCTCCTCCTCTAGTACCCAGGAAAGAGTCCTCAGCTCAGACAGGGCTCCTGCTCAGGAGCGTCCAGCCTCCTAGGGAGGCATCTGAGCGGTGGCGCCGAGGGGGGGAAGGGCAGGAGATGCTGGGAAGCAGGGGTGGGTGTGCTGACTCTGGCGGGAAGGGTGGGGCGGGTAGGCCTCCCCCTCCTTTTAGCCCCTCTGCAGTGCTGACCCGTATTCCTGGCCCCAGGAGGGCACCTCCCACCCCCACACCCCAGTGCCTCGGTCTCTGGGAACTTCACATCAGCCAGCCAAGTCAGAATCCAGCCGCCCCCGTACCTGTACTGTGGCTTTGGGGAAGGGCCCCCAGTCCTGAGGGCCGAAGAAACCCAGAAACCTGGCAGGCAGGCCCCAGCGTTGGCCGCTGTCCTGCTCTGACACCAGAGCTTGCTGCCCACCTCTGTAAGCCTTGTCAGACGGCCTAAGAAGGCAGAAATGTGAGTCCCACCTCACGGGCCCTGGGCCAGGGCTCTCCAGTGGAGGCTGTCCCTTCCTCTCTGAAAAAAACTCTTCCCATCCCCCCACAAAAAAGAACCCTACCTGACTTCTCCATTTTGGCGGATGGCAGGCCCAAAACTTTAGAGTCGTCTTTGTCACTTCTCTTTCCTTTACACCCACCTCCAATCTGTCAGCTACACCTACGAAATCTCTCCGGAATCTATATACTCTTCTGGCCCTTCAGGGTCCCCTCTCTGGCCTGGCCTTCATCCCCTCCCACCTGACATCCCAGCAGAGCAGCCTCCTTCCTGGTCTCCTCCTGTTCTCCCCCAACCCCCACGGACCGCTCCCCACTGGCAGCCAGAGGAGTCTGGGAACACTACAGTCAAGTCAGGACCTTCCTGGCTCAGAGCCCTGCCCTGGCCCCACCTTGCACCAGGTAACAGCAAAGGCCTTACCCTTGCAGCCCACGGCCCCAGTGATCTGGCTCCTGTCACCTCTGGGACTTCACCCTCTTCACCACCTTGCCCTCTCTCACCATCTGGCCATCCAGCCTGAGGGCCATTGCACTAGCTGCTCCCTCCCCAAAGGAAAGTCTTCTGGCAGCCTCAGGGGTCAGAGGGGCCTCCCTCCATTATCTTCAGTTCATCTGCTCTCTTTATATTTCTCTTTGTTTCTTCTTTTGAAATACTTTTACATTGTTGATTAGGGAATATTTATTTCAAACAGGAAAAACAAATATAATGATTACCTATGTCCCAACCACCTATGTGTAATAGATGTGGACATTTTGCTTGAGATTCCCTCCCTGGCTTTTTTTTTTCTTTTTTTTTTTAAAGAAATAAACTATTATAGTTACAGCCAAAGGCCCAGCTCTCCACCCCTCGTTTCTCTGCCCAGGCCCCTCAATGCACTTGCTGGCCTGAAGTCCGTGTGTGTCCTTCCTGTGCGGTATTCTATCCTTTTTCTGTATCAGGATGCATTCACCAACAATAGACCCTATTATTCAGTGTCTTTTAAAAAAGATACACAATTAGACTCCTACTGTATCATTTTGCAACTTGTTTTCCTCATTGTAGTTTCTGAGACTTCTCCATATCCATATATAGAACTCTATTTCATAAACCAAGTCTCATCTGATGTCCTTTTTTTTTTTCTTTTTTTTTTTTTTTTGAGACAGTGTCTCACTACATCGCCCTGGGCAGAGTGCTATGGCCTCATTGTAGCTCACAGCAACCTCAAATTCTTGGATTCAAGCAGTCCTGCCTCAGCCTTCCAAGTAGCTGGGAGTACAGGTGCCCACCACCACACTTGGCTAGTTTTTCTATTTTTAGTAAAGATGGGGGTCTTGCCTTTGCTCGGGCTGGTCTCAAACTCCTGAGCTCAAGCAATCCTCCCACCTTGGCCTCCCAGAGTGCTAGGAATACAGGCATGAGCTTAGCAGATGTCCATTGTTGGAAGAAAGCACTGCGGATATTTCTATTCTGGGCCAGTGTAGTTCTTTTCCTCGTTCCCCCTTGTGGCCTTGGATCTCCAAGTTCCTGTCTCCTTTGGCTAGAGGTAGTGTTTCTTTGCAGAAGTTTTGTTTAAACTTTTTTTCTTTTTGCCTGTGAGCTACACCAGGAAATACCTTTTACATTGGCCCCCAGGGCACACTTAGAAAATATATATCATGCCACGGAAGTTGCAGGAAACCACACTTAACCTCACTGTCACTTGTACATGGTGTTATGTTCAGTTCTATTTTGTTTTGGTTTGCATTAAAAGTGCTGATTGCAAGTCACTGCATTGATTTCACAGTCCTTAAGTGGATCCTGACCTACAGTTTAAAAACCACTGGGGGTGTCCACTTTCCCTCTTCCTAGGCAGCCCTCAGCCGGGCTGAGGGTGAGGGTTCCTAGGCAGCCCTCAGCCGGGCTGAGTTGGTTATGCCAAAACCCACTCCCAGTTGCCTGTTTTTGTTTGTGTATCTATTTCATGACTGCAAGTCAGGCCCCAATGGGGCTAAAGCCACACCTAACTGACCTGCGGCCCTCTATCTGAACTGCGACCACCGCAAGGAACCCACCTTGGGCTTGAGTCCCGACACAAAGAGACCCTCTTTGTCATCCCAATGCCCAGGGCTGACCTGCCCTGGGACAGATTCTCCAGGTCTGGTGTCCTCAGCCGCTGCAAGCGCCGGGGGGTCGGAGTGCAGGGGGGTGACTCCCCATCACTGGATGGTGTTACGTGAATTTGGGGCACCTTCAGGAGCCTCCAAAGCTCAGGTCCCTGGCTCCGCGTCCCATCGCCTTGTGGCTGCTGCCTGCACTGTTCAGCCGGAGGGGCAGACAAGCGCTGGGCATTGCCCTGGGACAGTGCAGGTGCCCCAGGCAGCAGGGGCAGGAACTCATCCATGGGTGAGGGACAGTCTGGGACAGGTGCCAGTAGTGTGGTCTCTGGGGGAGATAAAAGAGAAGTGAAAGGGAGAGCCCATGTCCAAGCCCCTGCCCCTGTACCTCCACTAACAGAGACAAACTGTCAGTAAGAACATGGTTTGGAGACCAGAGAGGTCTGAGTGGGAGTCCCACCTCTGCCAACATCCTCCCCCCATGACCCTCAGCCTCAGTTTCCTCTTCTGAAAACTGGAGATCTTGATATGACACCTATCGGTGGTGGCCCCTCAGCATTCAGTAGGGCCACGTCCCGAGTATTCTATATACCCCACATGCCTTCCACACACAAGGCCAGGAGGGAGCCAGGCCTGAGTGGGCACCAGAGGCCTGGGCCTGGGTAACAGCTGGAGAGAAGCAGAATCAGGACATCCCTCCTCTGTTTGCACAGCAATCGTCCCTCCCAAGACAAACACAAGGAGGTGGTCACAGCGGCCTCCTGGGCCTGGGAGGAAGCCAGACCAGTTACTGTGGCTAAAGCTGTGATGTTGGAGGCTGCCTGGGTCCAGGGGGTGGGGGGAAGGAGGACGGGGAAGGGGTGCCGACCAGAGCCTTTCTGTCTTCACGGCAGACACAACACTGGCTTCTTTGCCCCCAGCTGCCTGGGGAATAGGGAAGAAAGACCTGGGGGACCCAGAGAGAGTATTGCTGGGCCTGAGAAAGACGCGGACCCTTCCAGGCCAGGCCTGGACCTTCTTGGGCACCCAAGTACCCCCGTAGACCTACCTTATGGGTTCCTCCTCCTTCTGTCCTCACTAGGTTCTGACTTGCAAGGTAAGGGCAGTGGACCAGGCCCTTTCTTTCCCCTGGAAGTCCTGGCGGAGCCAGAAAGTCATGACCTTGCCAGCTGGACTATCATGTCCAGCTGGAGTCATGTTACCCTCTGGCCAGCTATTCCTGGGAGAAAGGACAGAGTAGGGGTGAGGTGGGGATGCCCATACTAAGGCGATGGCTGAAGAAGACCACCTTCCCTTTTCCTTCCCTCCTGGACTGCCCACTTGAGGACAGGGTTGCCCTAGGGCTCTAGTGGCCCATCTTCCATGTCGGTCTGTGCCACTCACAACGTAGCTCCTGTCCCCCAACTCCCCCACGACTGTTCCTCCAAGGTCAGGGATCACCCTCGGGTGGCCACAGCCAACCCATTTTCATCATCTTCCTGCACTGTTCTCAGAAGCACTGAACCTGGGCGGTGCCTCTTCCTCTGGGTGGCACTCTGGGTGACTCCCCTCCTCCCTCACTGATAGCTCCATCACACCTGCCCACAACTCCTTCTCCTCTTCCTAGCTTGTAAAAGTTGATGTTCCTCATGGCTTAGGTCTGGGTATTTTTACTTTTCAATTTTTATTATGTAAAACTTTAATAATTGACACCTAGTACAGGATGTCTGTATAATAGATGTGGGTTATAATGCATAATAGGGAACCCTCTTGCTCCCCCAACCCAGCTGGAGAACCAGCACATCACCTGTGACTGTCTTAGGCCCTGCCCACTTCCCCACCATTGCTATCCTTCCAGAAGACTCCATCACCCTTCATTTGACAAGTATCATCCCCTTATACTTGAGTAGCTTTTATCACATTGCTATACATCCCTAAACAACATTTTATTTTAATTTTTTAATTTATTATTATTATTATTATTTTTGAGACAGAGTCTCACTCTGTAACCCTGGCTAGAGTGCCATGATGTCATAGCTCACAGCAACCTCAAACTCCTGGGCTCAAGTGATCCTCTTGCCTCAGTCTCCCAAGTCACTGGGACTACAGGCGCCTGCCACCATACCAGCTAGTTTTTCTATTTTTAGTAGAGATGGGGTCTTGCTCTTGTTCAGGCTAGTCTCCAACTCTTGACATCAGGTGATCCACCTGCCTCAGTCTCCCAGAGCGCTAGGATTACAGGCAGGAGGCAGCAATCCTGGCCACCATTTTCGTTTAGTTCTGCTTGCCTTAGAGGTTTATAAAATGAAATCATCTCATGGATCATCTTCTGTGATTTGAAACATCTTCAACTTTGTTTCTAAGATTCATTTATAGGGTTGCAGATTAATTACACCTTATTAGTTTTTGCCACCACACAATATTCTATGGTAGGAACATATCACAAATTATTCATCCATTTTTCCCTGGTCACAGGTACTGGGTTGTTTCTGGTTTTCTGTTCTGATGAACAGAGGTGTCATGAATGTTCCTGCTTAAGTCAGGATCCCCCTAATTGCCTGTCCACCCCCTGCCTGTCCGTGTGGGTATGTCTGTGAGTGCCAAGTCAGTTGCAGTGATCTGTCTAGCCCTGGGCCTACAAGGCATTGCCTCAATTACACTAGCTTTCTATAAATCTGGATAGCAGATAATATAAGTTCTTCTCACACCAC
The DNA here is from genome assembly GCA_963574655.1 of Perodicticus potto. Taxonomy (NCBI): domain Eukaryota; kingdom Metazoa; phylum Chordata; class Mammalia; order Primates; family Lorisidae; genus Perodicticus; species Perodicticus potto. The sequence continues at coordinate 33,873 of CAUYRH010038187.1, read as the reverse complement.
ATCTTGCTAAGTTCCAAAGAGGTGAAAAAATTCACAATAAGAATTCAATTTTATACTGTACCCAACAACTGACACTTTACAATGATGAGTTTCTCAAAGTGTCCACATGGGGGCGCTCTCCATGTATTTAGGTGATTTTAATGTTCCTGCGTTGTTTAGGTCTTTTTTAAAATTGTGGTAAAACACATAACATAAAACTTACCACCTTAATAATTTTTGTGTGTTTTTTTCTGCCTTTGTTAATTTTAAAAAGTTTTTTATTATTTTTTATTTCAGATTAATATAAGGGTACAAATAATTAGGTTACAATGTTTGCATTTGTTGGGTAAGGTCTCAGTTGTAGTGGTGTCCAGCACCCAGGAGGTGTGCTGTGTACCCCTACATTGTGTCCATTAGGTGGGAGCACACCGATCCCCGTCCCTCCTCCCCCCTCCCCACTTCCTCCTCCCCCTCCTCCCTGCCTCCTTCCCCATCCCCCCAACTTGAATTGAATTGAGTTTTTCTCTTATGTGAACCTGTATTAGTTTGTCTACTGGCTTCATATTCGTACCGAATACATCAGAAACTTGCTTTTCCATCCTTTTTTTTTTTTTTTTTAGTAACTTTTTGTTTGTTTGTTTGGGATTCATTGAGGGTACAAAGAATTAGGTTACACTGATTGCATTTGTTAGATAAAGTCCCTCTTATAGTTGTGTCCTGTCCCCAAGAGTTGTGCTATACACCATGACCTCTCATCCCCTTCCCTCTTTCCACTTGCTCATTCCCCTATTCCTCCACCCCCGTATTAGCTCATCTATTGTCTTCATATTAGAATTGAGTACATAGGATTCTTACTTCTCCATTCTTGTGATGCTTTCCTAAGAAGAATGTGTTCCACCTCAGTCCAGGTTAATACAAAAGATGTACAGTCTCCATCTTTTTTAGTGGCTGAACAGTATTCCAAGGTATACATATACCACAGCCTGTTAATCCATTCCTGGGTTGGTGGACACATTTAGTCTGTTTCCACATTTTGGCAACATAAACTGAGCTGTGATAAACAGTCCAGTGCAAATGTCCTTATGGTAAAAGAATTTTTTTCCTTCTGGGTAGATGCCTAGTAGGGATTGCAGGATCAAATGGGAGGTCTAATTTGAGGGGTTTTTTGTTGTTGTTTGTTTTGAGACCTAGTCTCACTATGTCGCCTTCGATAGAGTGTCATGGCATCACAGCTCACAGCAACCTTGAACTCTTGGGCTTAAGTGAGTCTCTTGCCTCAGCCTCCGAAGTAGCTGAGACTACAGGCACCTGCCACAATGCCTGGCTATTTTTTGTTGTTGTTGTTGCAGTTGTTTAGTTGTCCTGGGCTGGTTCAAACCCACCACCCTTGGTCTATGTGGCTGGCACCGTAACCACTGTGCTACGGGCGCTGAGCTTCTAATTTGAGTTCTTTGAGGATTCTCTATACTTCCTTCCAAAAAAGTTGCATTAGTTTGCAGTTCTACCAGCAGTGTACAAGTGTTCCCTTCTCTCCACATCCTTGCCAACATCTGCAGCTTTGAGACTTTGTGATGTGGGCTATTCTCACTGGGATTAGATGACATCTTAGGGTAGTTTTGATTTGCATTTCTCTAATAATTAGGGATGATGAGCATATTTTCATATGTTTGTTAGCCATTCATCTATCTCCTTTTGAGAAGGTTCTATCATGTCTCTTGCCCAGTGATATTTGGGATTGTTGGGTCCTTTTTTTGTTGATTATTTTGAGTTCTCTATAGCTCCTACTTAACAAGCTTTTGTCCGATTCATAATATGCAGGTATCTTTTCCCATTGTGAAGGTTGACTGTTTGCTTCATTTTTGGTTTCCTTAGCTGTACAGAAGCTTTTCAGTTTAATTAAGTCCCATTTGTTTATTTTTGTTGTTGCAGTTGCCATGGAAGTCTTCTTCATAAAATCTTTCCCCAGGCTGATATCTTCAAGTGTTTTTCCCGAGGAAAATTTCATCAAGGATTTTTATTTTTTCACGCCTTAGATCTAGATTTAAATCTTTTATCCATCTTGAATTAATTTTTGTAAGCAGTGAGAGGTGTGGGTCTAGGTTCAGTCTTTTACATGTGGTTATCCAGTTCTCCCAACACCATTTATTGAATAGGGATTCTTTTCCCCAGTGTATGTTCTTGTTTGGCTTATCAAAGATCAGGTGGCTGTAAGATGTTAGTTTCATCTCATGGTTTTCTATTCAGGTCCAAACGTCAATGTATCTATTTTTGTGCCAATACCATACTGTTTTGGTCACTATGGCCTTGTGGTATAGCTGAAAGTCTGGTAGGGCGATAACCGCAGCTTAGTTTTTATTACTAAGAGTTACCTTGGCTGTATGGGGTGTCTTCTGGTTCCATACAAAATGAAAAATTATTTTTTCCAATTCTTGAAAGTATGATGATGGTATTTTAATGGGGATTGCATTGAATCTGTAGATTACTTTGGGAATTATAGACATTTTGACAATGATTCTTCCCAGCCATGAGCATGGTATGTTCTTCCATTTGTTAATATCCTCTGTTATTTCTTTTCTTAGTGTTTCATAAATTCCTTCACAGAGGTCTTTCACCTCTTTTGTTATGTATATTCCTAGGTATTTCAATTTTTTTGAAGCTACTGTGAAGGGAATTGTGTCCTTGATTAGCTTCTCATCTTGGCTATTATTAGCATATACAAAGGCTACTGATTTGTGGACATTGATTTTATATCCTGAGACTTTGCTGTATTTTTTGATCACTTCTACGTCTCGTGGTTAAATCTTTAGGGTTCTCTAAGTATAAGATCATATCATCAGCAAAGAGTTTGAGTTTGACCTCCCCTGCTCCTATTTGGATGCCCTTTATTTCCTTCTCTTGCCTGATTGTATTGGCTAGAACTTCTAGTACTATGTTGAATACTAGTGACGATATAGAGCGACCTTGTCTGGTTCCAGTTCTAAGTGGAAAAGCTTTCACTTTACTCCATTCAGTATAATATTAGCTGTGGGTTTGTTGTAGATGTTTTTGATCAGGTTAAGAAATGTGCCACCGGCTTGGCACCAGTAGCTCAAGTGGTTAAGTTGCCAGCCACCTATTCCAGAGCTGATGGGTTTAATCCAGCCCGGGCCTGCCAAATAACATTGACAACTACAACCAAAAAATAGCCAGGTGTTGTGGTGGGTGCCCATAGTCCCAGTTACTTGGGAGGCTGAGGCAAGAGAATCACTTAAGCCCAGGAGTTTGAGATTGCTGTAGCTGTGACACCACGACACTCTATCCAGGGTAACAGCTTGAGGCTCTGTCTCAAAAAAAAAAAAAAAAAAAAAGAGGAGAAAGAAAGAAATGTGCCACCTATGCCTATATTCTTTAAGTGTTCTAATTTGAAAAGGACGCTGAATTTTTTTTTTTTTTTTGAGACAGAGCTGTCACCCTGGATAGAGTGCTGTGGCATCACAGCTCACAGCAACCTCCAATTCCTGGGCTCAAGTGAATCTCTTGCCTCCGCCTCCCAAGTAGCTGGGACTACAGGCCCCCGCCACAACGCCCGGCCATTTTTTGGTTGCAGCTGTCATTATTGTTTGGCAGGTCCGGGCTGGATTTGAACCCACCAGCTCAGGTGTACCTGGCTGGTGCCTTAGCCTGCCGAGCCACAGGCGCTGAGCCAGGATGCTGAATTTTATCAAATGCTTTTTCTGCATCTATTGAGAGCATCATATAGTCTTTGTTTTTGCTTCTGTTGATATGGTGAATTACAGTTATGGACTTGCATATGTTAAACCAGCCTTGCATCCCTGGGTTGAAACCAACTTGATCAGGATGAATGTGTAGCCATAATCTATTGGCTAGGATTTTATTGAGAATTTTTGCATCTATATTCATTAGTGAAACTGGTCTGAAGTACTCCTTTTTAGTTGAGTCTTTTCCTGGTATTGGTAACAGGGTGATGTTTGCTCTGTAGAACATGTTCAGGAATATTCCTTCCTTCTCAATTTTTTGTAATAAATTCTGCAGTATGGATATAAGTTCTTCTTTGAAGGTTTGATAGAATTCTGGTGTGAAGCCATCTGGACCAGGGCATTTTTTTGTTGGGAGATTTTTTTATTGTTTCTTCGATCTCAGTTCTTGAAATTGGTCTGTTCAATAGATCTATTTCTTCGTGAGTAAGTCTAAGGAGAGGGTGTGATTCCAGGTATTGAACCATTTCCTCCACATTGTCAAATTTCTGGGCATAGAGTTTCTTGTAGTACTCAGAGATGATTCTCTTGTATCTCTGTGGCATCTGTTGTTATTTTCCCCTTATCATTTCTGATAGAGGTTATTTGAAATTTTACTTTTCTGTTTCTAGTTAATCTCACCAAACGTTTATTGACTTCATTTATTTTTTTGAAAAAACTTTTCATTTTGGGGTGGCACCTGTGGCTCAAAGGAGTTAGGGCACCAGCCCCATATGCCAGAGGTGGTGGGTTCAAACCCAGCCCCAGCCAAAAACTGCAAAAGAAAACAACAACAAAAAAAACCTTTTTGTTTTGGGCAGTGCCCGTGGCTCATGGAGTAGGGTGTCAGCCCCATATACTGAAGGTGGCGGGTTCAAACCCGGCCTCAGCTGAACCGCAAAACAGAAAAATAGCTGGGTGTTTTGGCGGGCACCTGTAGTCCCAGCCTCTCGGGAGGCTGAGGCAAGTGAATCGTCTAGGCCCAGGAGCTGGATGTTGCTGTGAGCTGTGTGATGCCATGGCACTCTACTGAGGGCCATAAAGTGAGGACTCGGTGTCTACAAAAAACAAACAAACAAACAAACAAACAAAACCCTTTTTGTTTTGTTAATTTTCTGAATAATTCTTTTGTTTTCAATTTCATTAATCTCTGATTTAATTTTGGTTATTTCTTTCCTTCTGCTGGGTTTGGGATTAGATTGTTCTTCTTTCTCCAATTCTATAAGATGGTTCATGAGTTTGTTGATATGCTTTCTTTCTGTTTATTGAATGTAGGCATCTAATCTGATAGATTTCCCTCTTAAGACTGCTTTTGCTGCATCCTACAGATTTTGGTAACTTGTATCATCATTGTTGTTATGTTTGAGGAATTTAACAAATTCCTCTTTTATCTCTTCCTGAACCAAACTATCATTCAACATAAGCTTGTTTAATTTCCAAGTCTTTGGGTTGAAAAGAATGTTTTTGTTGGAGTTGACTTCCACCTTTATTGCCTTGTGGTCTGAGGAGACACAAGGTCTAATTTATATTCTTTAATTTTGGTGAGCTTTGTTTTATATCCTAGGATGTGGTTGATTTTGGAGTACATACCATGGGCTGATGAGAAAAATGTATTTCTTTAGCTTTGGGATGGTGTGTTCTGTATATGTATATTAATCCCATTTATTCCAGGGTCACATTTAAGTCCTTTGTATCTTTGTTTAGTTTCTGTTTAGAGGACCTGTCCATTTCTGTCAAAGGAGAGTTAAAGTCACTGACTATTATGGTGTTATGGGATATCATATTGCTCACACCCCTCAAAATCTGTTTCATAAATCTGGGAGCATTTAAGTTGGGTGCATAAATATTTGAAATTGAAATGTCTTCTTGTTGTATTGTTCCTCTGACCAATATAAAGTGACTATCTTTGTCTTTCTTTTCTTTTTTAGACAGTTTTACTTTGTCACCCTGGGTAGAGTGCTGTGACATCATAGCTCACAGCAACCTCAAACTCCTGGGCTAAAGCAATTCACTTGCCTCAGCATCCTGAGTAGCTGAGACTACAGGTGCTAACCCCAATGCCCAGCTACTTTTTAGATATGGGGTCTTGCTCTTGCTCAGGCTGGTCTAGAACGCATGAGCTCAAGCAATCCACCCACCTCAGCCTCCCAGAGTGCTAGGATTACAGGCATGAGCCACTGCACATGGCCCTCCTCTTTGTCTTTCTTAACTTTAGTTGCTTTAAATCTGCTTGTATCTGAAAATAAGATTGCAACTCCTCCTTTCTTCTGATTTCCATTTGCTTGAAATACTGTTTTCCACCCCTTAACCCTGAATCTTGATTTGATCTTCAAGGATAGGTGTGTCTCCTGGAGACAGCATATGGATGGCTTATGTTTTTTCAATCAATCAACTGGCTTGTGCCTCTTCAGTGGTAATTCAGTCCATTGACATTTATTGAAAGAATTGATAAGTGTGGTCGAGTTCTATTATCTTATTTTGTGAAAGTCCTAAGTTTTATCCTTTGCACCACTGTGGAAGCTAAGGTTTGACCTTTAGCTTCTGGGTGTTTACTTTGCTGATGGTCCATTGTGGTGATCAGTCTTAAGAAAAGGTCTAAGTGGGTGGCACCTGTGGCTCAAAGGAGTAGGGCACTGGCCCCATATGCCAGAGGTGGTGGGTTCAAACCCAGCCCTGGCCAAAAACCTGCAAAAAAAAAAAAAAAAAGAATAGGTCTAAGTATTTCTTGTAGAGCTGGTCTTGTTATGGTGAACTTCCTCAGAGCTTGTATATCCACAAAAGATTTGATTTCTCTGTCAATTCTGAAGCTTATATTAGCAGGATACAGAATTCTGGGCTGGAAATTGTTTTGTTTAAGAATATTGAAGGTGGATGACCATTCTCTCTGGCTTGGAAAGTTTCATTTGAAAAGTCTGCTAATATCCTAATGGCTCTGCCTCTGCAGATCAGTTGGTGGTTACTCCTAGCTGCTTGCACAATTTTTTCTTTCATCTTGACTTTGGATAGGCTCATTACAATTTGTCTTAGAGGGGCTCTGTTTGAGTTGAAATGACCTGGGGTACAATATCCATCTGAAAGGAGTGTGTTGGGGTCTTTAGTAAAACTTGGCAAGTTTTCATTTATTATAGTCTCCAGTAGGGCTTCCATTCCTTTGGGAAAATCTTCTTCCCCTTCAGGGATCCCTATTATCGTATGTTTGAATGCTTCATGGAGTCTCATAGTTCTCTAGGCACCTGTTCTGCTTTCTCTCTCCTCTTTTCTGTTTCTTTAACTACCTGGGTTAACTTGAAAACTTTATCCTCTAGCTCTGAGGTTCTTTCTCTCCATGATCTAACCTATTTTTGATACTTTCTACTGCATCTTTACATTCCCTGATTGTCTCCTTCATTTCCTTAACCTCTGCCATATCTTTTCTGTATTCTACATATCTCTCGTCCAACTTTTGGTTCTATGTTTCCATTTTATCATCCATTCCTTTCATTGTCTTTATCATTCATATTTTAAATTCCCTCTCTGTCAAGTCCATTAATTCTTTATAGATGGAGTCCTCTGCAATAGCTGCCTCATGGTCCCTTGGGGGAGTTCCTCTGTTTTGGTTTTTCATGTTGCTCAAATTTTTTTGTTGGTTTCTTCTCATGTGTGCTTTCTTCTTGTTCACCTCCTTGTCCTCCTTTTTCCTTCTCACTATCTCCTTTGCTTCAAATTGTTTTGTCTCAGAGCTTAGGTCTTGAAGTGGCCTCAGCCGGAGCAAAGTCAAATAAACAGAAGTCCTTGCTCTTGATGATAATACATTGCAATATGTTACTGGAACACCAGATGACACTGGGTTTTTTTTAGGAGACAGCACAGCCAGCAACCTCTATGGTCCTTATTCCAAAATTAATTGCCTTTGGTGATCACCTAAGTATTTCCTCAGCATTCAGACCCTGTGGGGTTTGGATCTTAAAGTGCACAAGAATTGGGTGGGTCTCACGTGTCCCCTGACTCCAGTTCCTATGGGGTATGGGATCTCTCAGCCTGTCCCAAGATTGGAGTTCTGATTCCAGCAGGAGGAATTATGACAGGCATGCTTTAGGCCCCTGCTAAGACCTTCTCATGACCTTCCCACAATGGCAGCTCCCTGGCTTCTGAGACGTTCTCAGCATATGTTCCTCACCAGCCACCAAACCTATGGCAAGTTCACTCCAATCAGCATTCAAATCTGGTTGCTATATACTGTTCTAGTCTGCCCACTCTTCCAAGCTTTCCATTCAACATGCAGCTTCCTCCCAACAACTGAAGACTCCAGAAAGGCTTCCTCCCATCCCAGACCTCTGTGGGCAGCCAGCCAATCCCAGCCAGTTGCAATCACTTGCCTAATTCTTCAGATTTCCATCACTCCGGGTCATATGCTGTACCCAGCTCACCCACCTCCTCGCTGTGTTCTTTGAGGTGTGTCTCTGGGTAAGGTCCTCATGCTAGGTATGGCAGGGTTCTCTCTTTTTCCCCAGTCATTCTAGGAGAGCTCAGCTGAATTGTACTTCTGATCTGCCATCTTGCTCCACCCTGCTGCTTTTCTGTTCTTGTGATACTTTACTAAGAAGAATGAGTTTCAACTCCATCCAGGTTAATACAAAAGATGTAAAGTCTCCATGTTTTTTCCTATTTCAATGAGCTGGTTTAACTTTAATCATTTTTAAATGTCCAGTTCAGTACTATTTGGTATATTCACATTGCTGTGCAGACATCACCAGCAGATGTTTAGGCATTTATAAAAAATAGTTTTTCTTATAAAGTTCTTTCATATATTTTGTTAGATTTTTTCCCCCTGTTTGTTTTCGAGACAGATTCTTGCTCTTTTGCCCAGGCTGGAGTACAGTGGTGCAATCAGCTCACTATAATAGCTGAATTTGTGGGGTCAAAGGATTCTCCTGCCTCAGCCTCCAAGTAGCTAGGATCACAGGCACCTGCCACCATGCCCAGCTAATTTTGTTATTGTTTTAAAAACCCTACCTGTAACAGATAATACAGAAAGAAAAAGGCATAAAAGGTAAATGGACAGCTTAACCTGTAACTATAAAAGAAACACCCATAGACCCCTCTACCCAGGCAATAAAAAGCATGTTGTTAGCTAAGAAGCCATAGGTGTCTTCCCAACAAAGTCCTCCTTCCATTAAAGGCAATCACTGCCTTCATTGCTATGGTGACCCCTTCCTTTGCTTTTCTTTAGAGCAAAGATTTTCAGCTGGTGTGCCGTGAGAGAGTTTTAGGTGTGCCTCAAAAATTTTTAAAGATCATTAATTAAATTATTTTTTAAAATTAAATTATTTTTAAAAAACTTTCCAAGCACAATAAATATATTCTTTTTCTTACTCTTCTTTTTCACCAACATAATTTAAGTGTGCCAAAGAAGTTTAAGAATAGGTTCAAGTATGCCGTGAGATAAAACAGGTTGAAAAATACTGCTTCAGAGTTTTACTTCTTGAGTACATATCCAAACACTCTGGTTTCGTTTTGCCTATTTCTGAGCTTCATGCCAATACAGTAACACACTTTTAATTCTTTTGTATTGGGCTTCCTTCACTTAACGTTTTGTTTGTGAGTCATCCACCTTATTGTATATAGTTGAAATTTGTTCTCTTTTATCCTGTATAGATATTTCACTCATGAAATAAATTTACAATAACTACCACTATTTGCTTATTTATTTATATTTTTAGAGACAGAGTCTCATTTTATCACCCTCAGTAGAGTGCTGTGGCATCACACCTCACAGCAACCTCCAATTTCTGGGCTTAGGAGATTCTCTTGCCTCAGCCTCCCGAGTAACTGGGACTACAGGCACCTGCCACCACACTTGGCTATTTTTTTGTTGCAGTTTGGCGGGGCTGGGTTTGAACCCGCTACCCTCGGTATATGGGGCCGGCACCCTACCGACTGAGCCATAGGTGCCGCCCCACTATTTGCTTATTGATTTAACATTGATGAGCATTTGAGGGCATCCCATGTTGGACTTTGTTCATTGTGGCATTATTCACAACAGCTGAGGTATGGAAACAACTTAAATGTCAATCCATGGATGAGTGGATAAAGAAATTGTTATCAATACGTACAAGAGAACATTATTCAGCCTTTTAAAAAGAAGATATACTGCCATTCGTGGTGGCACAGACTAATGTGGAGGATGTTATGCTATGTGAAAAAAGCCAGACACAGAAAGATATATGCTGCATAATCTCACCCATACACAAAATCTGTAAAAGTTAATCTCATAGAAGTAGAAAGTAGAATGATGATCATTTTGTCACCCTCAGTAGAGTGCCATGTGTCATAGCTCACAGCAACCTCAAACTCCTGGGCTGAAGCCATCCTCTAGCCTCAGCTTCCCAAGTAGCTTGGACTATAGGTGCCCACCACAACTCCTGGCTAGTTTTCCTATTTGTAGTAGAGACGGGGTCTCACCGTTGCTCAGGCTGGTCTTAAACTCCTGAGCTCAGTCAATCCACCTGCGTTGGCCTCTCAGAGTGCTGGGATTATAGGTGTGAGCCACCTAGCCCAGCCTGCTGACATATTTTCAAGTTAAGTTCATGGCCCACATTTGGGATGCCAACAGAAGAAAACTCACTGGAACCCAATGTCCTTGAAAATATGGGGATGGGCTCAGGTGCAGAAGTGAAGCCTCAAAGTGGGGTTACCTAAGAACACCCCCATACTCCCTCACCCTGAAAGCTCTGTGGATGGAAACCATCCCTCTCCTATGCCATTACCTTCACTCTCCTCAAGTCTAGGGGAGTAAGAAGGGGTCATGCCAGTGCCCACTGGAGTCCCAGCTGGGTGGCATGATGGGTTGGATGGTCCAGATTTCACACTGGTTCTATGGCATTTCTCCACAGAAAGAGTTGATGCACAGACAGGTTCTGTGCAAACCTGATCGTCTCCCACTCCTCCATGTTCCTCAACAGAGTGTGGGCTTATGCATTTCTGACAAATAATAAGCAATAATATGATATTTGCACTCCCTGGATACACGTTGACTTGCTGACTGCATCTGTCTGTTTCCATTGAACTGTGACTTCTGGTCTTTTCTCTGCCCACCTAGGTTTGATAAGTTTTGACATCTTACCAAAACTATTTCACATTCTCTGTATATGTAAGGTTTTGTCCCCCCAAGTGGGTCTGATTTTAACCAGATTCCTTCCAAAAATCTCACCCTGGAAAGTCTCAACTCCTTTGATGTCCTGCCCTCAATCTTTTGTTCACATCCTAAAGGTTCTTCTCCCTTTGGGCCAGACTGAGCCCCATTGCTGCAGATGGATGTGTATCTATGTGCTAGCTGTGTGTCCACAGGGCCAGCTGGGCAGTTCCATCCCAGCCACACTCTGTCCTCACCTCTCACATACAGTGGTGTTAGAGTCTCTCTTTCTTCTTTGTCTTGCTAGCTTATGGACCAAAGAGCTGCCTCTCATGACAAAGACCAAGACCATGCCTGGCCTTCAACTTGGGGCTGCCTGGGAGGAAGCTAGGTGTAATTCAAGATGCCCAAGGAATCAGCACCTTGATGACAAGCAGATGGTGGGGGGAGGGATGAAGATGGATTTTATTTTGAATTCAATGAACCAGGGCATTAAAAGTTGAGCCTCCTAAAAGTTTCTTCCCTCTTCCTAACATTCGCCCCAGCACCAGTTTTCTGTTCCACCTTCTCATATCATATGTTTTATTCCAACCCTGAAAAGCCAAATGAGAGTCTCAAGGCACATTCTAAGAAAGGCTGTCCTGTTCTGCACCTGAAAACATGAAGAAATGTATTTTTCTGACCACTTGAGTCCATTTCTGCAAGGAGTTGTAAGAGCAAATATAATCTTTTCTGTAAAAATAACTTTGAGGGGGATCTACAGTACCTAGTGGAATTTCCCTCCCATATTTCACCCAGACTGGAAACTCTTGAAGGTAACTCCAAGACACCAGAGGCTTACCATTTCAGCAGTAAAGGTGTGCGTGGGGAGAGGAGTGCAATGATTTTCTGGGCTGTCCCCTCTCCACTTATGTACATATTGCCAGCTGCTCTTCTAGATTAACAGAAATTAAGCCCTAGATATGTAGACACGGTCCTTATACACACTGAGCTTACAGTCCTCATCTGTAGAGTGTGGAGAATGTTAATACCCACCTCAAGACATCTGAAAGACTCTAATGAGATAATGTAAGTAACAGCCTGGGCTTGAGCATACACAGAGTGCCCGACGGCTGTTTTACCTACTAGTGTATGTCCCCAGAGGAGTGTTTGAATGCACACCTACCATTTACTATTTCAACAATACAAGACTGTGCATACCAGATGCCAGGTAACGAAGCCGGGACAAATACACGAATTCCAGAGTGTTTGTCACCTCCCTGTGTGAGTTTCATTCAGCTCCACATGCTTTTCCACCCCACGGTATTAGGAACATTTTCTCTCCTTTTTTTTTGAGACAGAGTCTCACATTGTCACCCTTGGTAGAGCACCATGGTGTCATAGCTGGCAGCAACCTCAGATTTCTGGGCTCCAGTGATTCTCTTGACTCTGCCTCCCATGTAGCTGGGACTACAGGCACCTGCCACAACACCCAGGTATTTTTAGAAATGGGGCCTTGTTTTTGCTCAGCCTGATCTAGAACCTGTGAGCTCAGGCAATCCACCCGCCTGGGCCTCCCAGAGTGCTGGGATTACAGGCATGAGCCACCACACTGGCCTCTCCCTGTGTCTTTTATAAAGCCATTTGTCATCGCATTTATTGCCCACCAGATAAACCAAGATGATATCATCTCCAGATGCCTAATGTTGCTACATCTAAATTAAGTCACGGTCATAGGTTCAAAAATTAGGACACGGATATGACCTTTTTGTGGGCCACCATTCAACCTAATAGAACACTCACACAAAAAGACTGTAAATATCCACTAAAGCAGTGGTCCCCACCTCCTGGGGGAAGACTGGTACCTGGCCCATGGCCTGTTAGGAAGCAGGTCCCAGAGCAGGAGGTGAGCGAGCAAGTGAGTGAAGCTTCATCTGTATTTACAGCTGCTCCCAGTTATTTGCATCACTGCCGGAGTGACAAGAGGGGCATTAGATCCTCATAGGAGCACAAACCCTCCTGTAAACTGTATATGCTGGGGATCTAGGTTACATGTTCCTCATGAGACTGCAATGCCCCTCCAGCCCCCATCCATGGAAGAATTGTCTGCTATGAAACCAGTCCCTGGTACTCAAAAAATTGGGGACACTGCTGCACTAAAGAACCTGTATGAGAATGATCACACTGGATTTATGCATAATAGCCTGAAAATTGAAACAACCCAAATGTCCATCAACAGGAGAAAGATTAAATAAATTGGGATGTATTCATAAAATGGAGTGCTACATGACAAAAGCAAACTGTTGCCAAAAGTATCAGCACAGATGTATGTCCATTAATATGATGTTCAAGAACAGGCAAAACCAATCCATGGGAACAGAAGTCAGAATATTGCTTGGCTCTGTGGCAGTGTTTTCAACCTTTTTTTATCTCACACCACACTTCGACCTATAAACTTCTATAGCACACTTAAATTATGTCAATCCAAAGAAAAAAGTAAAAAAAAAAGAACATACTCAATTGTGCTTTGGACTTCTCTCGAAAATAATTTAATTAATGCTCTTCAAAATGTTTGCAGTACACCACTTGAAAATTACTCTAATGGGTAATGACTGGGAGGGTACAGACTTTTCGAGGCGTTGGAAGTATTCTATATTTGAATCTGAGTGGCAGTGGTATTCATATGAAAAATTAATTGTACTCTGAATTTAAGATTTATACACTTTACAGCATGTATACCTCAATAAACAGTTAAATACAATTTAACATCAGCCTCAGCACCCATAGCTCAGTGAGTAGGGCACTGGCCACATGTAGGCTGGTGGGTTCAAACCTGGGTCTGGGCCTGCTAGACAACAATGACAACTGCAACCAAAAATAGCCAGGCATTGTGGCGGATGCCTGTAGTCCCAGCTACTTGGGAGGCTTAGGCAAGAGAATCGCTTGAGCCCCAGAGTTAGAGGTTGCTGTGAGCTGTGATGCCACTGCACTCTACTGAGGTGACAAACTGAGACTCTGTCTCCAAAAAAAAAAAGAAATTTACCATCACAATAAATCATCAATGTTATCTGTATATTTACCCCTGAAAACATCACCACAAACAAGCTAATCAACATAATCCCCCCACCCCACCTATCCACATTCCCTTCATCCCCAGGACATAAAAGTTTTTATGTTAACATTTTCACAAATAAAAATACTGCTGTACCCTTTCTTTCAGGAATTACATCAAACCAGCACGGAAACCTCAGACACGTAAACATAGTCTCCACTTCTGGCAGAGCTGGAGGGTATCTGAAAGACCAAAGGGGGAAGGGCTACCCGTACTGGGAAACAAACGAGTCCAGGGAGAAGGCAAGAAAGAGGGCCCATGCTGTGGTCTCAGAACATGCCTGCCAAGCACAACGGGCTCATTGTGACGGGCAAACCAGCAGTCACCTGCTTGGAATACAAAGAGCTGGATGTGCAGCCTGGCAGCTGGAACCTTCCTAGAACCCGCCACCACTGAGGTCTGGGGCCAGTGCGGGAGGAGGGATCAACACAACACTTGTCTGGACAGGAAGCTGCCTGCCTGCCAGGGGGGAGGCTGGGCTGAGCTTGTGCATTGTAAGCTGATTTCCTGCTGCCACTCCTGGCCAGCTGGGGCAAAGGAAAGTTAAACAACTCACACATACACTTACTCCTCTGAATTGAGAACTTTACTGGAAACCAAGGATGTTTCCTGCTAGGCAAGAAACAAAAGCCTCCCTGGGCTCCACACAGATCTCTTCGGTTGGCACAGAAAGAGTACCCTCCCTCCCGAAAGGGGAATGAATAACTGATGGATTTATGAGTAAGGGTCTGGTGTCTGCAACTTATTTTAGATGTATAAAAAATAAGATGAAGCAAGTACCATACGATGTTAATGGGAGGATCTAGGTGATGGGTATATGTGTGATGACACAGTTCCTTCAACTTTTCTGTGTTTGAAAATTTTCACTAGGCCTGGCACAGTGGCTCACGCCTGTAATCCCAGCACTCTGGGAGGCAGCGGTGGGTAGATTGCTTGAGCTCAGGAGTTCAAGACCAGCCTGAGCAAGAGAGAGACCCCTGCCTCTACTAAAAATAGAAAAACTAACCAGGTGTTGTGGGGTTGCCTGAAGTAACAGATACTTGGGAAGCTGAGGCAGGAGGATTGCTTGAATTCACAAGTTTGAGGTTGCTGTGAGCTATGACACCACAGCACTCTACCCAGGGCGACAGAGTGAGTGTCTGTCTCCAAAAAAAAAAAAGACAGAAAGAAAAGAAAAATTTCACTAAAAAGGTGGGAAAGAAAAGGTACATTCAGAAACTGAACAAAGATATCAAAAGAAAAAAGATAGACTCGGCGCCCATAGCATAGTGGTTATGGCACTAACCACGTGCACCGAAGTTGGCAGGTTCTAACCCGGCCCAGGCCAGCTAATTAACAATGACAACTGCAACAAAAAATAGCTGGGCATTGTGGTGAGCAACTGTAGTCCCAGCTACTTGGGGAGCTGGGGCAAGAGAATCACTTGAACCCAGGAGTTTGAGGTTGCTGTGAGCTGTGATGCCACAGCACTCTACTGAGGGCTACATAAAGAGACTGTCTCAAAAAAAGAAAAAGAAAAAGAGAAAAGCAATAGTAAAAGAAATTTTCAGATGAAGAATGCTCCACTAAAAAAATGCTTCTCAGTCAGGAAGCCCAACTGATCCAATGAGCAAATAAAATAAACTTATTTAACTAAATAAGTAAATAAAAATAACAAATCAATCTATTCATCCTAAAAAAGAATATTTTAAAAAGCATACCTAGAAACCACCGAATACCAAAGATTAAATGATCTTAAAAGCAGCTGAAAATAAAAGACAGATTACCCACACAGAGCCAAAATTAGACTTACTGCTAATTTCTCAATAGCAAAAATGGGAGCAAGAAAAGAGCGTAATAATCCTCGTACCTTCTGTGTGCTGAGATAAACAACTGTTGATCTGGAACTGCATTCCCAGCAAGCTTTCGGGATGAAGACGAACTAAACATACTTTCAGAGAAAAACTGAGATATTTTGCCAGGAACACATCCCTGCTAAAGGAAATTCTTTGTTTTTTTTTAATGTCAGATTAATGTGAGAGTACAAACAAGTAGATTACACTGTTTGCTTTTGTTAGGTAGAGGTCCTGTTAGTAGTTGTGTCCTGCACCCAAGAAGTGTGCCATATACCCTTACACTGTGCCCATTAGGTGGGAGCGCACCCCTCCCCCTCTCTCCCCTCATCCCACTTCCTTGTCTCCCCTCCCCCAACTTGAATTGCATTGAGTTTCGACTTGAATTGAATTGAGTTGAATTTCTCTTATGTGGGTGTGTGTTAGTTCATTTACTGGCTTCGTAATAGTATCGCGTTGAATTTCTCTTATGTGGGTGTGTGTTAGTTCATTTACTGGCTTCATAATAGTATCGCGTACATTGGATACTTGATTTTCCATTCTTGTGATTTTTTTTTTTTTTTTTTTTGCAGTTTTTGGCTGGGGCTGGGTTTGAACCCACCACCTCTGGTATATGGGGCCAGCGCCCTACTCCTTTGAGCCACAGGCACCACCCATTCTTGTAATTTTTTTTACTAAGAAGAATGTGTTTCAACTCCATCCAGGTTAATACAAAAGATGTAAAGTCTCCTTCTTTTTTCATGGCTGAATAGTGCTCCGTGGCATACATATACCACAGTGTATTAACCCATTCATGTGTTGATGGGCATTTAGTTTGTTTCCAAATCTAGGAAATTATAAATTGAGATGTGTTATAAAATTGAGTGCAAATGTCCCTATGAGAAAATGTTTTTTTTTTTCCTTCTGGGTAGACGCCTTAGTGATGAGACTGCAGGACCAAATGAAGGTCTAATTTGAGTTCTTTGAGGGTTCTCCATAGTTCCTTCCAAAGTGGCTGTATTAGTTTGCAGTCCACCAAGAGTGTAAAAGTGTTCCCTCCTCTCCACATCCGTGTCAGCATCTGCAGCTTTGGACTTTGTGATGTGGGTTGTTCTCACTGGGGTTATGTGACATCTCAGGGTAGTTTTGATTTGCATTTCTCTGATGATTAGCCGACTAAAGGAAATTCTAAAGAATTTATCTCAGCAGAAAGAAAAGTGATATCAGAGGGAAGAGATGAGAAGTAAGAGAATAATAAGCAATAAAAACAATAAACGTGTGGGTAAATCTAAACAGTCATTGTCTTGGCCTGTTTTCTGTTGCTATAACAGAATGGGCCGTTTATAGTGACGAGGAATTTATGTAACCCACAGTTCTGAAAGCTCTCCAAAAAAACAGGATTGAACTAAAATATACAATGATATTAATAGTCTTAGATTCATGACGGATGACTGGAATTAAAGTGTTCTGAAGTTGTGTTATTCAAAGAGAATAGAGATGCTGGTAAGAAACTTTGATACATTAAACATGGATCTGAAAGAATAGAAAGAGAACGTGCAACATCTAAACTCAGAGAAAGAAAGTGGACAAGAAAAAAAATCATTTTATCATAGGGACATTTGCAATCAATTTTATATAGCAACTCAATTTACAGCAGAAGGTACCCTCAATCCAGAAGAAGGCGCTTTTAACTGGAGCAGCTAGTCCATTTTCTTACATTATAATTGTTGATGTGTATATTTCAGCTATAATATTTTATGCACTTTCTCTGTTTCTTACATGGGGGTAAATGGGATACAGAGAAAGTACATAAAATATTATGGCTGAAATTATACACATCAACAATTATAATGCAAGAAAATGGACTAGCTGCTTCAGTTAAAAGACAAACATTGCCAAACTAGAAGAAAAAAATAGCTAAACTAGCTACATGCTGTGTACAGACAAGTAACTGCCACATAAGGATAAATTCTGAAAGTAAAAGAAAGAAAAACGATTTATAAGGAAAATACAAAAAAAAGTAGTTTAACTATAATATCAGACAAAAAAATACGCTAATGCAAAAAACATTTTTAAAGGTAAAGATAGCCATAACAATATAAAAGTTCAATTTACTTTCAGGAAAATATAATTCTAACCTTATATGCACTGATGAACAAATTGTATCCAGTAAGTAATGAATATATATTCTTTTTAGCGCACATGGCATATTTACAAAAATTCACAAAATTTTGGAAAGGTAAATCAAAATAAAAAAGATAGGCTGGTGCCCGTAGCTCTGGGGGTAGGGCACTGGCCACATACACCAAGGCTGGCAGGTTCACAACCAGCCGGGGCCAGCTAAACAACAATGACAACTACAACCAAAAAATAGCAGGACATTGTGGTGGACGCCTGTAGTCCCAGCTACTGGGGAGGCTGAGGCAAGAGAATGGCTTTAGACCAAGAGTTTGAGGTTGCTGTGAGCTGTGACACCACGGCAATCTACCTAGGGCAACATAGTGAGACTCTGTCTCAAAGAAAAAAAAAAAGATAAGGCACAAAAACCCAAGTTATGAATAAATAAAAGGATAAATGTACCTGTGCTACAGATTTTAAAATGATAATTAGAGTACATTATAATCATCTTTTTGTCAGTATGTTTGAATTTTTTTTTTTTTGAGACTGAGTCTCACTATGTCACCCTCTGTAGAGTGCTATAGTGTCACAGCACCTCAAACTCTTGGGCTTAAGTGATTCTCTTGCCTTACCTTCCTGAGTAGCTGGGATTACTGGCGCTGGCCACAACAACCGGCTATTTGTTTGTTTTTAGCAGACTCCAGCTGGGTTCTAACCTACCAGCCCAGTGCATGTGGTAGGCGCCCTAAATGCTGAACTATGGGCACCGAGCCACGTTTGAAAATTTAGATGCAACAAACCAATTCCTGGGAAAACATGATTTACTAGTATATATTCAAGATGAGACACAAAATGGAACGGTCATATAACATATCAAATAAGTTGACTTATTGGTTTAAAATTCTGTCCCCTGCAAACCTCATCAAACTATATATAGATGGTGCCAAAAAATGTATACAAATTTTAGGAAAGAAAAAACTGTATTAAATTTATAATACTCAAGTCATGTTTAACTTCTGCAATTACAAGAGGTGCTCAACATGACTTGTATTCATCTTTTATCATTGGTATATATTAAGAATTACATTTTTTTTGAGACAGTGTTTCACTATGTCGCCCTCAGTAGAGTGCTGTAGCATCACAGCTCACAGCAACCTCAAACTCTTGGGCTTAAGTGATTCTCTTGCCTCAGCCTCCCAAGTAGCTGGGACTATAGGTGCCTGCTACAATATCTGGCTATTTTTTTGTTATAATTGTCATTGTTGTTTAGAAGGCCTGGACTGGGTTTGAACCTGCCAGGCCTGGTGTATGTGGCCAGTGCCCTAACCACTGAGCTACAGGTGCTGAACCTAAGCATTACAATTTTCATACAGTTTTTTCCTTTCTTAAAATGTGTATGCTTTTTTTTGGCACCCTCTGTATATTATACAAAAACACAGACAAAGGTTTTTTTTTTTTGCAGTTTTTGACTGGGGCTGGTTTTGAACCCACCACCTCCGGCATATGGGGCTGGCGCCCTACTCACTGAGCCACAGGCACCACCCACAGACAAAGGTTTTTAATAGGAGTTTCTGCCACATGTTTAAGGTAAAAGTAGTTCAAGTAGTTCTAGTCATATATGAACTGTTTTCCAGAAAGAAAACTGAGAAACGTTTCATACCTCATTTTATAAGGCTAGCATTGCCTTAATTGACAATGTTGTCAGTTTTCATTGTGAGAAAAGAAAATTACACCATAAATATAGAATCTAAAAATCCTAAACAAAATGTTGGCAGACTGCAACCTGCAGTCATATTTGTGCTAGGAATGCAAGGATGGCTTAATGTAGAAAATTAATGAATGTAATTCAACACATAAACACATAAAAAAGGATGCAAAAAAGCATTGGTCATTCAACATTGATTCATGATTAAAATCTCCTAGCAAATTAGAAATAGAAGAGCACTTTCGTAAACTAATAAATGGTATATAAACTACAAGTATTAGGCTAAATGGAAAACTCCCAGAAAGTGGAATACAAGACAAAAATGGATGTTAAAAAAGATAAGAATATTAGAAGGTAAATCCAGAAATTCCGAAATGGAGAAAACAGAAAATATAGTATTATAGAAACTATTAATGAAATATTACAAGAAAAAAAATCCCCACAATTGAAAAAAATGAGAAGAGGTCTGCAGAGCACCCAGCATAATTATTAAAATACATAGTATATTTCAGAACATCAGTTCTGTAAGTTCCCAGCGAGAAAAAGAAAACACAGTTAAAGGATCATAATTGGAAGAACATTGGAATTTCTGGGGGGAAAATTGCTATTTAACCTAGACTTCTATCTTCTTAATATACATCTTCTTCTTCTTAATATATATCAAGTGGAAACACGATTAGACATTGTGAAGCAATCAATGTCTCAAAAAATTGCCTCTAAAGCAGTCTTTCTCAGGAAGGTACTGGAAGGTATTTATACCAAAACAAAAGGGTAAACCAGGAAAAATAAAATGGAGGCTCCACACCCACCATGGGAATTATGCAGCTTAAAGAGCAGCCAGTCCAGGGTGGAGGAGAAGAGCAGAGATATTGGAGATTCAATGATTCAAAGACAGAAAAAAAGGACAAACTACAGCTATACCTGTAAAGAAAAATAAAGATTGTCTGAGAAAGAAATGATAGCATACTATATAGCTGAGCTCTAACATAATACAATTACTGAACCCTGATTTAATAAAAATTGTGAAATAATTTTGGGACAATAGATGGCAGGGAAGGAAATATGTATCTGAGAGGGGAGTGATAAGAGCTTATTCATCATTTTTTAGTAAAAAGTAAATCAATCATATGTAGAAATAAAAATGTTTGTACATAAATAAACCTGCCATTTATAAACATGGAGACTGAAATAGAAGTATACACTACAAAAGAAGGTGACTGGCTCGGCGCCCATAGCACAGTGGTTAAGGTGCCGGCCACATACACCGAGGGTGGCAGGTTCAAATTCACCCCAGGCCAGCTAAACAACAATGATAACTACAGCAAAAAAATAGCCGGGCCTTGTGGCAGGCACCTGTAGTCCTAGTTACTTGGAAGGCTGAGGCAAGAGAATCACTTAAGCCCAAGAGTTTGAGGTTGCTGTGAGCTGTGATGCCACAGCACTCTACCAAGGGCAACATAGTGAGACTCTGTCTCAAAAAATAATAATAAAATAAAATAAAAAGGTGACTAATTCTGAAGATTGGCATCAGTGATGGGAAGGCATGTTGTAGAGAAGAGGGCTGCTTCATTTACATCTTGTTGAATTATTTGATTTTTTCTATTATGTATATGTATGTACAACTTGGATCAAAATTAAAATTTAAAAAGCTTAACATTTTAAGTTTGCATCCCTTAGGCTCAAGAATTCCAAGTCTAAGAATCTAAGTGATGGAAATACTTTTAACACACATACAAGTTTTTGTTTCTGGATGTCCAGCATAGTTTGCAATGGGGACAAAGAAAATAAGGCTTTTTGTTTTACATTATTAATAGGACACTGTAATTAATTGTCTTAATTTCCCATTGCCAACATGCCTGTGTGTACATGGCCAACTAGTGTTTTGAAGACTTATTTATAACACACTTAAAGCACTGTAAACACTTTTGAAGAGTAATAAAAGGGGTGTATTTTATTGTATATAAACTATTCTTCAATAATATTGATTAAGGCTCTGCATCCATAGATTAGTGGGTAGGGCACCAGCCCCAAACACCAAGGCTGGCGGGTTTGAACCTGGCCCAGGCCCTGCTAAACTACAATGACAACTGCAACACCACCAACAACACACACACACTCACACACACAAACTAGCCAGGCATGGCAGGAGCCTGTAGTCCCAGCTGCTTGGGAGGCTGAGACAAGAGAATCGCTTGAGCCCAAGAGTTTGAGGTTGCTGTGAGCTGTGACTCCAGGAACTCTACTGAGGGCGACATAGTGAGAGTCTGCCTCAAAAAAAAAAAAAAAAAATATATATATATATAGATTAAATGCATGAAAAGATGCCAGGATATGCAAATTATTCTGCAACACATAGCAATGTCAGAAGACCTAGATGAAAGTGATGCTTGTAGGATGTGGCTCAAGGGCAGAGGACAGCTGTTTATTTATATGTCTTTTAATATTGCACGATGTTTAAATGTTAAATATATATCTTTTAAGCCAAGGTGGTGGCTCACAGCTGTAATCCCAGCTATTCAGGAGGCTGAGCTGGGAGGATTGCTTGAGTCCATGAGTTGGAAAACAAGCTGGGCAACACAGTGAGACACAGCTGTCTAAAACAAACAAACAAACAAACAAACAATCCAGGCATGCTGGCTCACACCTGTAATCCTAGCGCTCTGAGAGGCTAAGGCAGGTGGATTGCTTGAGCTCAGGAGTTCCAGACCAGCCTGAGCAAGAGGGAGACCCCATCTCTACTAAAAGTAGAAAAACTAGCTGGGTCTTGTGGTCGGTTCCTGTAGTCCCAGCTACTCGGGGGAGGCTGAGGCAAGAGAATCGCTTCAGCCCAGGAGTTTGAGGTTACTGTGAGCTGTGGTGATGCCACACACTCTAGCCTGGGCAACGGAGTGATACTGTCTCAAGAAAAAAAATACAGTGTATGAATATATATGTGTGTAAATGCTGTATACACACATACCTACTGTATAGGTTTTAACGCTGTATGTATATATGCACACACATATAAAGTGAATACAGTATGTGTGTGTGTATATTTATATACTGGATCTAGAATTTGAAAGGCATCTGGAAATATTGTACTTAGTTTCTCAAGCATTTATTTTGAGAAGATTGGAAAGTTCATAGTAGATGAACTGCCCTTTCTTTTCTGTCTCTATGGATTCGGCTGGTCATATGCAGGGACTGAGACTTGCCACCTGCGGTACAAGCAAGGGGAATTTGAGAACTTGCAGACTGCCCCAGACATAAACGTAGACCCTGGACTGTGCTTCCCTCACCCTGCAGTGCCCTCCCTCCACCCGGGGCTCCGTTCCCCTGCCAAGTGTCTCCAGCTGGAGTGGGTGTTCCCAGGCATTTGCTGATTCTTGGCAAATTCCACGGAAGATGATCGTTAGTAGTGAGATGCTCACTGGGTTCTGCTCTTCCACACGCCTCAAGTTGAGGCAATAAGGGGGAAATGCACCTGGCAAGGAGGTCCCACCGCCGGGGATGCCCCAACCTTCTCACCTGCTCCAGCTAAATACCCAGCCATGTCCCCCACTCTTAGGGCGCACCCGCAGCCCCACTCACTGCCTCCCGCACCACTAGAGGTTCCCCCTCCAAATCTGTGCCATCAGCCTGGCTGAGCACTCCCTCTCCCTGTGTAAAGCCGCCCACTGTCAGGCTCTCCCCCATCTGTTTCATTTTCCTGGAATGAAGTGCTCACTGGAGTTTTGTTTTGTTTTGTTTTGTGAGACAGAGTCTCACTTTGTCACCCTTGGTACGGTGCTGTGGTGTCATAGCTCACAGCAACCTCAAACTCTTGGGCTCAACTCTTGATTCTCAAACTCTAGAGTCTCTTTTCTTTCCCTTTTTTTTTTCTTTTGTAGTTTTTGGCTGGGGCCGGGTTTGAACCCACCACCTCCAGAATATGCAGCTGATGCCCTACTCCTTTGAGCCACAGGTGTCGCCCAACTCTAGAGTCTCTTGCCTCAGCTTCCCAAGTAGCTGGGACCACAGGTGCCTGCCACAATGCCCAGCTATTTTTATTTTATTTTTATTTTGAGACAGAGTCTTACTTTGTCACCCTGTGTAGAGTGCTGAGGCATCATAGCTCAAAGCAACCTCAAACTCTTGGGCTCAAGATATCCTCCTGCTTCAGCCTCCTGAGTAGCTGGGACTACAGGCACCCGCCATGATGCCTGGCTATTTTTAGAGACAAGGGGTCTCGCTCTTGTTCAGGCTGATCTACAACTCATGACCTCAAGCAATCCACCTGCCTTGGCCACCCAGAGTGCTAGGATTACAGGCATGAGCCACCTCACCCAGAATCACAGGAGTTTTTAAATGGCCAGGGCCTTTCTGCTTCCTGCAGACCTTTTGTGAACATGGACTAGACTTCAACGCCCCCGGGTCACTGCCACTGGCAACACTTGAGCAATAATTCTTTCCAAGGATTCCTTCTCTCCTTGGTCCCCAAAGAAATAGCTTTTTCACTTCGAATCATATAGTAAAGCGTTTGCCCCCATTTGGAGTTTCTTCATAGAACGAGTTCCCTAAGGAAAAGAACTTGGTATTAGTCGGGTAGCCCTCATAACACAGAGGGTTGCTGAATTAATATCCTTCTGCATCTTTCTCTCATTCTCATGTTTATCCTTTCACCTCTTCCACTTGTACAAAGTCTGATTGCCTAGAGCAAGGTGGGTCCTTGCACAATAGCTCACGACATCCTACTTCTTTTTAAAATTTTTTATTTCAGAATATTACAAGGGTGCACATATTTTTGGTTACATAATTTGCTTTTGTACATTGTGGATCAAAGTTCTAAGTGTGCCTTTCACCCAGAATATGTGCATCCAGTTAGGTGTGAAATTGTCCCCCTTCCCCATCCCACCTACTCAGTTTCCTTTGAGTTTTGCCTCCATATTGTACTTGAGAGTTGAGTGACTAGTTCCAATTTAGTATTGAATACACGATGACATCTTGCTTCTTCATATTGATTACAGAAGTCTTCATTTATCTGGGTAATTATTTGTTAAATGCTCATCTCTCCCACTCAGCTGTCCACACCATAAGGACAGAGGCAAAGTGTGACCTTGTCATCAGACTTCCATGCCTGGCACGATGCTTAGCATATAGTTATTATTCAGTCAATTACCAGTGAAAGGAGAGAATTGAAGTGTGCATCTTATATACTTGAAGAACACTTTGCTTCCTGAACTAAAGTTATTAGCACAAAGTATAGTTGTTTTTACATGTTATTATGAAAATTTTCATGGCTCAGCACCCGTAGCCCAGTGGTTAGGATACCAGCCACATACACCAGGGCTGGTGGGTTCAAACCCAGCCCAGGCCTGCTAAACAATAATGATAACTATAACAAAAAAAAAGTAGCCAGGCGTTGTGGTGGCCGCCTGTAGTCCCAGCTACTTGGGAGGCTGAGGTAAGAGAATCGCCTAAGCCCAAGAGTTTGAGATTGCTATGAGTTGTGATGCCAGGGCACTCTATTGAGGGTGACATAGTGAAACTCTGCCTCAAAAAAATTTTTTTTTCAAATATACTCAAAAATAGAGTGCAAACTATGATGAACTGCATGCACACATCATCCAGCTTTTACAATGTTCTTACCAATATTAGCAATATTCTTAACAATCATCTGGCACACACCTGTAATCCTAGCACTCTGGGAGGCTGAGGTGGGCAGATTGCTTAGTTTAAGAGTTAGAGACCTGCCTGAGCAAGAGTGAGATCCCTATCTCTACTAAAAATACAAAAACTAGCTGGGTGTCACGGCGGGCACCTGTAGTCTCAGCTACTTGGGAGGCTGAGGCAGGAGGATCGCTTGAGCCCAAGAGTTTAGGGTTGCTGTGAGCTATGACCCCACAGTACTCTACCCAGGGTGACAGAGGGAGAATGTCTACAAAAAAAATTCTTGCCAATCTTCTGATGTGGTTTTTAAAAATATCAATTTATCACGGTATAATGTACACTAAATGGGGTACAATGTACAATAAAATGTACCCATAATGAATGTATATTTCAATAGCTTTAAGAAAGTATGTATACCTGTAATCCCCCAAATTTCCCTTGTGGCAGAGTTGTGTGTTTAAAAATGCTTAATAAATGCTGTCTCATTCAGATATTAACCAAGACAAGCTGAGGGAGGGAGCATGAGTCTTGAGGAAGCAGAAGAATTTAAATACCTTGGATTTGGGGCCACATTAAGGGAAAGATTTCAGTTCTCAGGGGCTCTTCATTTCCCTAGGTCCTAACCCCAAATAGCAGCCAACCTCAAACTGGTTCCAACATTTCTTTCTTTCTTTTTTTTTTTTTTTGAGATGGAGTCTCACTCTGTCGCCCTGGGGTAGAGTGCCATGGGGTCATAGCCCCCAGCAACCTCAAACTCCTGGCCTCAAGTGATCCTCCTGCCTCAGCCTCCTGAGTAGCTGGGACTATAGGCACCCACCATGACACCCAGCTAGTTTTTGTATTCTTAGTAGAGATGGGGTCTTGCTTTTCTTGCTCAGGCTGGTCTGGAACTCCTGAGCTCAGGCGATCTGCCCGCCTCAGGCTCCCAGAGTGCTAGGATTACAGGTGTGAGCCACCATGCCTGGCCCAGTTGAAATATTCTTTATTACGCCCTCATGGAAGTCTCTTTCCTTGTGATCTGAGGACAGACAAGCAAAGTTCCCATTATTTTTAATCTAAAAAGAAAGTTTCCATTTCCTTCACATTAGATGCTACACCTGAAGCATTCTAGCCGGAGACCCCCGACCCCTCCCCAGTCACAGGTGCCTGCCGGTGGTAGCCTTTCTGTCTGTCATCACCTGCTCTCCAAAAGCCCTGAGTATGAACCCGGAGTCCACGTAGAAGGCCTATAGCACAAGGACACCAAGCATGGTTCTCACTCCAGGGGGTAGGTGGGGCTGAGCTGGAGCCATGCCTGTTGGCCTTAGCACTGCTGGGCCTGAGTGTGGGGCTTCAGAGCTTCCTGAGGGTCAAGAACACTGCTGGTAGGCTCGGTACCTGTGGCTCAAGTGGCTAAGGTACCAGCCACATACACCTGAGCTGGCAGGTTCAAATCCAGCCTGGGCCCGCCAAACAACAATGACAGCTGCAACCAAAAAATAGCCATTGTGGATGGCGTGTGTAGTCCCAGCTACTTGGGAGGCGGAGGCAGGAGAATTGCTTGAGCCCAGGACTTGGAGGTTGCTGTGAGCTGTGATGCCACGGCACTCTACCAAGGGCGACAGCTTGAGGCTCTGTCTCCAAAGAAAAGAAAAGAAAAGAACACTGGTGGTGGAAGGAGGGCATGTCATTCCCGCCCTTCCTGAACCTCGAAAGTCTCAGGAGGAGAGGGGTTTGGGGACCCCAGACAAGTAAGGACAGTTGGCAGAAAAAAGCGGGGAGCAGAGGACACCCGTATTGACATGCATATCTGAAGACTTACTGAATTCTAAGAACATTACAGCATTTTGTTTGAACATGGAATACGTCCTAGAGAGGGGCAGGAGAAGGGAATGGGCTTGGAAGGGTCGACCATTGTGGAGAACTTGAACCAACCCCGCCCTTGAGGAGCTGGTGTTCTTCCTTCATGCACCATTTGTTCAGCCTTGGGGGGTGTTTAGAACCATGGCCCACCACACCCCCTGCAAGCTTACTCTGGGTCTATTTTCTGTGTCTGTTTCCACTGATTTTTTATTTTATTTTTTTTTTTGAGACAGAGCCTCAAGCTGTCACCCTGGAGGGAGTGCCATGGCATCACAGCTCATAGCAACCTCCAATTCCTGGGCTCAAGCAAGTCTCCTGCCTCTGTCTCCCAAGTAGCTGGGAGTACAGGCGCCCGCCACAACGCCTGGCCATTTTTTGGTTGCAGTCGTCATTGTTGTTAGGCGGGCCCGGGCTGGATTCGAACCCGCCAGCTCAGGTGTACGTGGCTGGCGCCTTAGCCCGTTGAACCACCGAGCCTGCTTCCACTTATTTTTGCAAATCTCTTTACTCCATTCATCATTTATTCCCCAAGTATTTGTGTAAAGTCTTTAGAGATATGATGAGAAATAAATTCTTTCCATTCAAAAAACTTAGTCTGGAATGAATTCATTATCAGTATAGCCAGCACATATAGAAAATTCAATCTATACCTGTTGCATCTTCTATCAAAAATGAGAAATGGAATGCTTGAGTGGAGGTTTGGGGGTAGGTTAGCTGAAAATTCCAGAACGACAAAACAAACCCACGACTTTGGGGAGGAGAATGGAGAAAAAAGGACAAGTACCCAATTCTCAGAAATGCTCCCAATTATAAGAAAAGAATGGTCGGAAGTTGGCTTTTGCCACATCCAGGAAATAGCATGTAGGAATTTCAAGAACCTGGTTTCTTGTCCTAATTCTGCCTGGCTCACCCTGCACATTCCTGCTTATCCACTTATCTCTGTCATTTTGCCTCGTGTATATGGCTAACCCACTCTAACCCAGGTGGATATTACAAATACGCAGTGATGCTCCTATGAGGGGACTGGGCACTGTAAAGTACTAGATAAATGGAAAAGAATAAGTGTTTCAAAGTCTCTCCTGATGGCTGGGCACGGTGGCTCACACCTGTAATCCCAGCACTCTGGGAGGCTGAGGCAGGTGGATCACTTGAGCTCAGGAGTTCAAAACCAGTCTGAGCAAGAGTGAGACCCATCTCTACTAAAAATAGAAAAGCTAGCCAGGTGTTGTACAGGGCACCTGGAGTCCCAGCTACTCAGGAGGCTGAGGCAAGAGGATCGCTTGAGCCCAAGAATTTTAGGTTGCTGCAAGTACTCTACCCAGGGTGACGGAGTGAGATTCTGTCTCAAGAACAAACAAACAAAGAAACCATCAAATCCCCTCCTGACATGGCTGGGTGCCTCTTTCTTCCAGGCACCTTCTTTCTGGAAGTTCAAGTCATCTATTCCACCAGCAGCTGAGGGCTGCCCAGGACACAGAGCAGCTGTGGATGGTGCTTTGTTGAAGGGAGAACCAACACCTTCTCTGCTCTCAAGGAGCCCACAGTGGAGATAGAGGCAGGGTGGGAGAAAGACCAGCAAACCTGGGGGAGCACCATCATCCGGCACAGCGTTGGGGGACCAGAATTGCTGTCTGAGAAGCTGGTGTTTGACTTGAGTCTTTGAAGCACTTGGCAGAGCAGAGAATAACACTTCTCAGCGTTCCCTGTTTGTGCCGACTGTGCTGTCACCAGGAGGCCCCTGAGATCCGAGGTCTACGGTCCAGGAGACTCCTGAGGGCTTTATGTCCTTCTCCTGTGTACCGAAGTCCCATGTGCACACCAGGTTCTGACAGTGTGTGGCGACCTGGACCAGCAGCCACTCTCAGCCTCGGCCACACCAGAGAATCTCCAGTTTTCTTTTTAACAATCGGGGACCAAAGCTGTACCCCAGCCCAGTGAAATCAGAATCTCTGGGCGTGTTGCCCTCAAATCAGGACTCTCTCTTTTTTTTTTTTTTGAGACAGAGTCTCACTCTGTCACCCTCCGTAGAGTGCCGTGGTGTCATCATAGCTCACCGCAAACTCAAACTCTTGGGCTCCAGTGATCTGCTTGCCATAACCTCCCAAGGAGCTGGGTCTACAGGTGCTCACCACAGCTCTTGGCTAATTTTTCTATTTTTAGTAGAGACAGGGTCTCAGTGTTGCTCAGGCTGGTCTCTCACTCCTGAGTTCAAGGGATCCTCCCACCTTGGCCTCCCAGAGTGCTAGGATTTCAGGCCTGAGCCACTGTACTTAGCCAAAATCAGAACTTTCTAAAGCTTCTGAGTCTAACATGCAGTCGAGGTAGAGAACCCCTGAGTTAGAGAGGCCCCCTCAAATGCGCACATGAATTGTCTTAGGATCAGGGAGAGGTTGACAAAGTGCAGATTTTGACAGCGGATCTGGTTTTAGGTCCCAAGGCTCAGCTTTTCTAATACATTTCCAGACAGAGGAAGCTGATGTCGCGGGTACCTGGGGCGCCCTTGGGCCGAAAGCAACTGGAACCCCCAATGGCCCCTTGGGACGGGGATTGTGATTCTTGTGCCCTCTGGTGGCCAAAACCTCCCTAGCAGCGCGCGGCAGAGAAGGTACAATAATTTCTGGAGTTATTTACAGATTCGTCCCTCAGCGCCCAACCTGTACACACTCGGGTTTCTGCCTTGTAATAACCTGAGCAGAGTCCAGCCAAACCTGCTCAGACTTTTGACCCAGATAATAAATGAGTGTTGTTTTAAGCTGCTGAATGTATGTTAATTTGCTGTGCTGCAACAGAATAGAATAGGTCTTACACTGACCTGCCAGGTGAGAATTCCAAACCCATAGGTTTGACCCAGCGACCCTACACAACTGTAGCTCAGGAAACCAGATCCATTCTCAGCCTCTGGCTCCAACGGGAGATGAGGCAGAATGGACCGTTCTTCTCCTTTAACAGGATTATACTTGCCACCTTATTTCCTCAGGATTGCTTACTTCTTTTTACCTTAGATGTTTGTTGTCACTGGTGAGAGTTCTGGGACGGGATGCTGGTGGGGCTTGTTTGCTCTCTGTAGCAAATTATATTTTCTGAGATGAATGCACTGATATACCACACCCCCCATGCCCTCCTTACAATGTGACCTTGATACTCTCCCATCCAGATATGGGATCTAGGCTGGGCAGTGGCTCATACCTGTAATCCTAGCACTCTGGGAGGCCAAGGTGAGCAGATTGCCTGAGCTCAGGAGTTTTAGACCAGCCTGAGCAAAAGTCAGACCCCATCTCTACTAAAAATAGATAAACTAGTCAGGCGTTGTGGCAGGTGCCTATAGTCCTAGCTACTTGGGAGGTTGAGGCAAGATGATCACTTAAGCTCAAGAGTGTGTGGTTGCTGTGAGCTATTATGTGGCTAAGGCATTCTAACCTGGGCAATTGAGTGAGACTCTGTCTCAAAAAAAAAAAAAAAAGAAAGGAAAGAAAGAAAGAGAGAAAGGGAAAGAGATATGGGATCTCTGTTCCTTTTCCCTTTAATCTAGCATGCCTGAGACTGTAGCAGGAATAACAATAGATGACCTTCCAGCTAAGTCATAAAAAGGAATACACTTCTTCTTAGAATGCTCTCTCTCTCTCTCTCATTCTCTCTCTCTGAGGATGCCCATCCTTGGAGCCCAGTCACCACTATGCTACAAGGAAGCCCAAACAGCCACACAGAAAAGGCTATCTGTGGGTACTCTGACTATAGCCCCATGTGAGAGCCAGGCATAAGTGAGGGGGTCTCTGGAACCTTCCAGCCACTTGCTTCCAAGCCACCACAGCTGATGCCAAACGGAGCAGACATGAGCTGCTTCCACTGAGACCTTTCTAAATGGGAGTTTTGAGAACACAATAAATATTGCTCTAAGCCATTAAACTTTGGGTGACATGTTACACAGTAGTAGATAACTGAAACAGCCTCAGATCTCTCCTGAGAAAAATGCAGTGCATTTGACCAGGCAAGGGACAGAGGTGAGGACTCTCTGGTTTGGATAAATTACAAGTGAATTACCTGTTTTTAATTAATTACTATTTTTAAAAGGCAGTCTCATTAGAAACCAAGCCCAATCCTTACACAATATTGGGAAATCAGCCCTAAAATGTTTTAGGAAGATTAACATTACTATAACCTTTCATGCCACTTAATTCACTTAAAAGCCTGTCTCCTTAAATAGTTGTCAAGAACAGTCTAGGCCAGTGATTTTCAACTGGTGTGCTGAGAAAATCTTTAAAGATCATTCTTAAATTATTTTCAAAAAAAGTTCAAAGCACAGTAAGCATATTTCTTTTTACTCTTTTATTTTTGATCAACATAATTTAAGTGTGCCTTGAAAGCTTAACTATCGGTTAAGTGCTGTAAGATTAAAAACAAAAAAAGGTCAAAAAACAGTGATCTAGGTCCTCAAGGAAGTATATTCTGAGTTTTTTCTCCAGGTGCTTCCCCACCTGTGGTAGGCAGACTTCTAAGAGGGCCTCCCATGATCCCCACCACCTGTTATGAGTGTCCTTGTATCAGTTCCTTCCCTTGACACCCCTATTTGGAGTCTTTTCTGGTCCCATACAAGGCATAGAACTATTTTTTCTAGATCTGTGAAAAATGACATTGGTATTTTAATGGAGATTGCATGGAATCTATAAATCACTTTGAGTAGTATAGACATTGTAACAATGTTGATTCTTCCAATCCAGGAGCATGGTATGTTTTTCCATCTGTTTCCATCTTCTGCGATTTCCCTCCTGTGTTTCAGAGTTCTCCCAATACAAGTCTTTTCCCTCTTTAGTTGAGTATATTCCTAGATATTTATATTCTTTGTTGCTGTTGTGAAAGGGATTGTGCCTTTGATTTGATTTTCAGCTCGACTGTTGTTGGTATATATGAAAGCTACCGATTTGTGTACATTGATTTTGTAACCTGAGGCTTTGATGAATTTATTTATCAATTCTGGGAGTCTCTTGGTTGACACTTTAGGGGGTTGTTCTTAGAAATTAGATTATATCATCAGCAAATAGCAATTATCTGAACTCTTCTTTCCTCATTTAGATACCCTTGGGCCTGACTTTGTGACTTGCTTCTAACCAAGAAAATACAGAACAGGTGATGGGATGTCACTTCCATGATTAGGTTACAAAAGATTGTGACTTCTGTCTTTCCAACAGATTCTCTCAGTCACCTCCTTGGCTGGCATGCTTTGGTGAAGCAAGCTGCCATGCTGATGAGGGCCACAGGGCAGGGAAGTGAAGGCAGCTCCTGGCCAACGGCTGGTAAAGAACTGAGGCCCCCCCACCCCCCGCCTCAGTTTGTGAGAAACAAGTGAACTTGGAAGTGATGCCTTTGCATTTGAGCCATAAGATGAGGTATCAGTCCCACTGGCACCTTGATGGCAGCATCAGGACAGATCCTGAAGCAGGGCCCCAGCTAAACCATGCCTGGACTCCAGAGAGGTAATAAATGTGTGCTGTTTTAAGCCTCTACGTTTTGGGATCATTTGTTATGCAGGTACCTAACACAAAATCCCAGCACGCTAACCTTGCTCACGCTCCCCCCACAGCCCATTGCCTGTATCTACACAGAATAGCTTCTTTCCTGGGTGTCTGTACCTGTTTGCAAACCCTATCTTGGAACACTTGGCCTCATTCCTCACCCTGGTTCATCTTCTCCCTCAAAGTCTGTGTCTGATTGTGTCTAAAGCAGATAAAGCCTCAGCCACACTGCCCTCTCCTAAATATTGCAAATTCACTTATTCTCCCTCTGGGTCAGGCTGAGCTCAGACTGCAGAACTCGTGGCTTCCTCAGGATACGCTGGCTCTTCCTGTGGCAGGAAGGGCCATTCCTGCTCGGGCATGAGCTTTCTTTCATTTGAGTTCTGCCTCTCTTTTGAGGGGGCAGTTCTGGACTAGGAGCCAGAACTCAGGTCAGGGATCATTTTCACTTCTCAACCTTGGGAACATGAGCAGAAGTCTTGCCCAGTAGTACAACCGAGTGAGGAATTCTTTTTTTTTTCTTTTAAGCCTTTTATTTAACATTGAGAATGGAGAGTGCAATCTTTCCTCAATCATTTTAAAAATCACCATCTTCAACAAAAGCAAACAATGTAACCTAATCATTTGTACTCTCATATTAATCTGAAATACATACATACATACATATATAAATAAAAGAATCAGCATCCTTTTTAGCTTCTGATGTGGGGACAACTATCTTTGGTGATGGGAAATTCCTTGAGTGAGTGAGGAATTCTCTCTCTCTTTTTTTTGAGACAGAGTCTCGCTATGTCACCCTTGGTAGAGTGCTGTGGTGTCACAGCTCACAGCAACCTCAAACTCTTGGGTTTAAGTGATTGTCCTGCCTCAGCCTCTCAAGTAGCTGGGACTGCAGGTGCCTGCCACAATGCCCGGTTACTTTTTTGTTGTTGTTGAGGTTGTGAACATTGTTGTTTAGCTGGCCTGGGCTGGGTTCGAACCTGCCAGCCTCGGTGTATGTGGCCAGTGCCGTAACCACTGTGCTACGGGCACCAAGCTGAGTGAGGAATTCTTGACTGGAGAAGACCAGAGACGTGAGGAGCAAAGGTGATTTCCTGGGTTCTATTTCTTTCTTTCTTTTTTTTTTTTTTTTGAGACAGAGCCTCAAGCTGTCACCCTGGATAGAGTGCTGTGGCATCACAGCTCACAGCAACCTCCAATTCCTGAGCTCAAGCGAGTCTCCTGCCTCCACCTCCCAAGTAGCTGGGACTACAGGCGCCCGCCACAACACCCGGCCATTTTTTGGTTGCAGCCGTCATTGTTGTTTGGCGGGCCTGGGCTGGATTCGAACCTGCCAGCTCAGGTGTA
>CAUYRH010038182.1:0-11157 GCA_963574655.1 Perodicticus potto | reverse complement strand
TCATATGAAACCTTTAAATTAGCTTCATAGTAGGACTGAGTACATTGGGTATTTTTTCTTCCATTCTTAAGATGCTTTGCTAAGAAGAATATGTTCCAGCTCCATGCATGTAAACATGAAAGAGGTAAAGTCTCCATCTTTGTTTAAGGCTGCATAATATGCCATGGTGTACATGTACCACAGTTTATTAATCCATTCGTGGGTTGATGGGCACTTGGGTTTCTTCCATGACTTAGCAATTATGAATTAGGCTGCAATAAACATTCTGGTACAGATGTCTTTGTTGTAGTGTGATTTTTGGTCTTCTGGGTATATACCTAGTAAAGGAATTATAGGGTCGAATAGAAGGTCTGTTTTTAGATCTCTAAGTACTCTCCAAACATCCTTCCAAAAGGAACATATTAGTGCGCATTCCCACTGGCAGTGTAGAAGTGTTCCCTTTTCTCCACATCCACACCAACATCTCTGGTTTGGGGATTTTGTCATGTGGGCTAATCTTACTGGAGTTAGGTGATATCTCAGAGTAGTTTTGATTTGCGTTTCTCTGATGATCAAGGATGGTGAACATTTTTTCATGTGTCTGTAGGCTGTGCGCCTGTCTTCATTGGAGAAGTTTCTCTTCAAGTCCTTTGCCCACCCTGAGATGGGATCACTTGTTCTTTTCTTGCTAATATGTTGGAGTTCTCTGTGTATTCTGGTTATTAAACCTTTGTCAGTGGCATAACTTGCAAATATTTTCTCCCATTCTGAGGGCTGTCTGCTTGCTATACTTACTATGTTCTTAGCTGTACAGAAGCTTTTTAGTTTGATCAGGTCCCAGTAGTGTATTTTTGATACTGCTTCAATTGCCTGGGGATTCCTCTTCATAAAATATTCACCCAAGCCAATTCCTTCAAGAGTTTCCCCTGCACTTTCTTCTAATATTTTGATAGTTTCATGTCTTAAGTTTAAATCTTTAATCCAGTGAGAGTCTACCTTATTTAATGGTGAGAGGTGTGGAATTCATTTTCTGCAATTTGGAAACAGCCTCTCATCGAGTTGCAATTGGGTAGATTTTCCTGTTGTTTGTTTATTCTGTGTACAAGGTGGTGTATCAACTTGTAGTTTTATAACATATTGATTGATAAGAGTATTTTTATCATATTTTGGAAAAGTGTGAAGTCCAATAAAATATATGTTTATATCAATTTGGGGGCTAGTTCTTATAATTGTGAGGGAAACAAAACCTGTTTTTTAGTTACTTTACTTCTGATAAGCTATGTGTGCTTACAAAAACATCTACTGAGTCCTCATCGTTCCTCTCTAGCCATTGTGTAACTATGAAGATAAAAAAAATGACAGGAGAAAATGGGTTTAAAACCACTGAGAATCCATGCAAAGTAGATGTAGTACAGTAAAGGACAGTACAATGTAATCAGCCCTGAGATTCTTGTTCCTCTTTTACTATTATTGCTTCTTATTTTGGCTTAGCCATCTGTTCACATCTAAGGCTATTTTGAGCAATCTTAAAAATGAGAGACATCTCATCTGTCTTTTCAGATACTATGCAGATGCGAAGAGAATATAACAGCTATTATCAAGAACATGATGATCTTATTGCAAAAGGTTTCAAATATTAGTAATACATCAGCAACTATAGTCTAAAAAAATAGTTTAATGATACAGATGTGGGACAAATCAGTTGGAGTTAATTATGATGGCAATTAAAGTGATAAAATACAGCATTTGGAAAAATTACAAACAGCATTTTGCACTCTTAAATGTTTATTATACAAGTGATGCTGGTGAGAACAAGTATTTTCTGAATGACTTTAATGTTAAACTAAGGAAATCCGTCTTAGACAAAAGGATCATTAACTTGGAATTATTGGATGGGATCAAATTTTAAGAAATTATTTGAGTGTTATCTCCAGAATGGTATTAGGATATTCTTTCTTTTATATCCACTGATGTGTCTACTTCTATTTTAGGAGTGAGCAATCTGCAAGTGAAGATGAAAAAACTTCACTATTCATGGACCAGGTTGTTTTAGTGGGATTTTTTTTCCCTCCAGGACTTAATTAACTATTCTTTACACACATTTACCAAACTGAATTATAGGAGAGAGTGAAATTTTGGAGTAGACACATGAAGTATAGGATTGGGAACAATCATAGTGTATATTGGGTAATCTCAAATTAGATCTCTGCTCTTTTTCTCTTTAATTATACTTTTTCTTTCATATTCCCAATTGAAATATTTGGCTAGTCAACTTATTTTTCCAATCACCGGTTGTTTCTTTGAGTAATTTGAACGTGTTCATTAGCATGAGGTAGTTGATTTCTTTATTTCTTTTCTTCTCTTTTTTTAATTTTTAATGTCTCAGTTGTTAAAGATCAACTTAGTATGCTGTCTCAAAATGTTGGGGAAGCAATTCAATTAGGTTTGACAGCAACAGTGACGTGACAGCACTCCCCACTGGGGAGTGAACACTCTAATTACAGCCCCTGAGGTTGGCTTGAATCTTAATTATGATTAACTGTACGATTCTGCCAGTTACTTTGGAAATCCTCTCAATTCTCCTGGACCAATACATTTTTCTTTTCTTTCTTTTTTTTTTTTTTTTTTTAGGCAGAGCCTCAAGCTGTCACCCTGAATAGAGTGCTGTGGCATCACAGCTCACAGCAACCTTCAATTCCTGGGCTCAAGCAAGTGTCCTGGCCCCGCCTCCCAAGTAGCTGGGACTACAGGCGCCCACCACAATGCCAGGCCATTTTTTTGGTTGCAGCCATTGTTGTTGTTTGGCCAGCCCGGGCTGGATTCGAACCTGCCAGCTCAGGTGTACGTGGCTGGCACCGTATCTGCTTGAGCCACAGGCACAGAGCCTGGATCAAT
Source organism: Perodicticus potto (assembly GCA_963574655.1). Lineage (NCBI taxonomy): Eukaryota > Metazoa > Chordata > Mammalia > Primates > Lorisidae > Perodicticus > Perodicticus potto. Next base: position 8,283 of record CAUYRH010038182.1, on the reverse strand, counting down.
ACATTTTTACCAAAAATGAGAGGAAATGTAGTGAGTCTATGTCTGTGCCCAAATAGGTAGCACATGGCACTTCCGTGGGGGAGGCCATGGTGTAGGATCCATGTCCATGGGGAGATGGGCACCTTCCCAGCCTGCTGGGAAGACACACTCTAAGGAAGTCTACGAATTCAAGGTGGGCCTTTTCAGTGTCAACAGTGGTTTAGAGATTAAGACAGAACTGTACTCATGCATTCAACTGTGATCAGAGTGAGGTTAGATGTTACAGAGACACAAGTGATAAGTCACCTCTTGGTAATGTCACAGGTAGGGGTAATAACTCTAGGTTCAAGGGGCTTTATGTGTTAACTCACACCATCGCTGCTGAGATGAAGTGTTTCAGAGACATTGATACCACTGAACTTACCATGAAAGGAACTTGTCCAGATTGTAATGAGATGGAACAAAGAGACATTGAGGACAATCACTAAATAGTAAATAAAATGATACTTTTGAAAGAACTTTAAAAAAAATATGTGAACAAAGAAGGAGTAATAAATGCCCACGTATCGGGGCCAGCTGTTGCCCACTGTTACAAGAGAGCCTACCGCACAGACACACCTCACTCAGCAGGATGCCTGCATGAGAACAAAAAGAATATAACCACCTCTATTCATGACCCTCCTGGTTCCACCTAGAAGTGTGTGAACATGAGTGAAGGAGCAATGTGATGACACAGGTGTCCTGTGACACAATAACACCCTTGCTGTAAATGGGCCAGGAGGCTAAAGGAAGGATATTAGTACCGGAGAAGTTTTGAAACATGGGTGTAAATCTAGTGTTTATGGAAAGATATCTCAGAACTGTTAACAAGTGAATGTTCAGTAAAACGTTTTCAATAAGTGTGTAGTGAGCAGACTTTTCTTAGTTTTGTTGTGTTACTAATAGACTTTATCTTTAGAACCGTTTTGCATTTAATGAAGGATTAAATGATAGTACAAAATTTCCATGTACACTCTCTGGCTGCCCTTGAACTTCTGTTTAGCATCTTGCATTAATGAGCTATATCTGTTACAATTAATTAACTGTTCCTGATGCATGGTTATTTTCTCAAGTTTATAGAATATTTTAGGCCTCACTCCTTTGTTCTATAGGCTGTAGGTTTTGACAAGAACTTCCTGTTATGTTTTCACCACTTGAGAGTAGTTTCACTGCCCTAAAATTTCCGTGAATGTCTCCTATTCATCCTTTCTCTCTCCTCACTCTAGATCCCTGGCAGCCACTGATCTATTTGCTGTTTACAGTTTTTCCTTTATAAACATGCCATGGGCTGGCCAATCATACAGCATGTAATTTTTATGGCTGTAATTTTTATGATTTCTTTCACTTAGCAATATAAATCTCAGATTTCTTCCTATCTTTAGGTGGCTTGAAAGTTTATTTTTGTCTGTGTATAATATCCAACTGTACAAATGTACCACAGTTTGTTTACAAACTTGCCTCCCAAGGTACATCTTTGTTACTTTCAATTTTGGGTAATCGCGAATCATGCCATAAACATCCATCTGCAATCTTTTGTGTGTCTGTTCAGTTTTCTGATCACTTGGAGCACAGTCGCTGGGTCACGTGCTAAGTTTACACGAGTTCTGTATGAAGTTTCCCATGGTCTCCTCACACGGCTGTACCATTTGGAGTCCCTACCAGCAATGAGAATCGCTGTTGCTCCACATCCCTACCAGCATTTGCTGTTAACAGCATTTTGGATTTTAATAATTCTAAATAGATGACATTTAGAATCTCAATGTTTTAATTTGCTTTCCCTTTGTGACATATGATGCATAACATCTTTTCATATGTTTTTTACTTTCTAATTGTATATATTTTCAAGGTTTGTTTAGATACTTACCACTTTCTAGTTGAGTTTTCTCGTTCAGATTTGAGAGTTGGTTTTATATGTTCAATGCAATTGTTTCGTCAAATATGTGTTTACAAAGATCTTTTTCCAGAGCAAAATATTTTAGTTTAATTTAATGAGGTACAACTGAATAGATTTTTTTTTTCTTGCTTTTCTTTTTTTTTTTTAGAGACAGAGTCTCGCTTTATCACCCTCAGTAGAGTGCCGTGGCGTCACACAGCTCACAGCAACCTCCAACTCCTGGGCTTAGGCGATTCTCTTGCCTCAGCCTCCTGACTAGCTGGGACTACAGGTGCCCACGACAATGCCTGGCTATTTTTGTTGCAGTTTGGCCAGGGCCATGTTCGAACCCACCAGCCTCGGTATATGGGGATGGCGCCCTACTCACTGAGCCACAGGTGCTGCCCCAGATTTTTTTTTCTTTAATACGTCATGCACCTGGCCTTGTATCTAAAATCTCATTTCCAAACAGTAGGCTGCCTAGACTTTTTCCCCATGTTTAAGTTCTAGAAGTCTTACAGATTTATGTATTTTATTTAGGAAGTAAGGAGTCTGTCACATGTCACTTCTGCCACCACTTGTCAGGGCCCAGGACTGGCCAGGTCTCAGCCCGGCTTAACTAGGTTCTGGATGCGGACTGCCAAGTTACCTTGCTCTGGTACAGTTTCTCTTAGGTGCCTGAGGGCTATCTACTTTAGCTGGAGAGAGAGAGAGAGAGTCTTAGAGAGAATAAAGCAGTCTTCTTAGAAAGATAGATCTTAGTTTTTAGCAAAGCTTAGTGATCTTCAGCAGAGAGACGCCATGCTGGTGTTCTGCAGGCAAGAGAGGAGACAGAGTCAGAGTAAGCAGGTCCGTGATAGAATGCGCAGGCTCCCTAACTGCCTTCTCCTCCAGCCTAATATAAGGCTGATCTCGTGCTTCTCGACATTACAGGTGTAGAGACTGCCAATTCACCACTGCTCTCATCTCTCGAGCTCCCATGCTTGTTAGGAGAGCTAAATCCCTCTCCACACCCTTTCCACCAAGGTGTTCCATTATTGAGCTATACAGGTATTTCTTATAACTCTCACTCCCCCTAGCTATAGGCTATATGGGCTGCAACAGAGTCATTCTCGGCTTGATCTGTATCTTTAAAATTAGAATAATTCTCAGCTATCACAAGGATTATCATGAGATTACAATTCACTTACAAGCTAATAATATTAATAGCTAATAATACTGCTAAAATATGCTAGTACTAATATATTATATTCCTTAATTCCCTCTTCAAATTCTATGAAACTGTATTATTACAATTTTCCTTGCAAAGGAAAGAAAATAGAAGCACAAGTATTTGTGTAACTGAGCCTAACGTGCACAAGCATCAGTGCCCAGGAAGAGCTGATTACAATGCTCCAGACCCAATGAACGCAGTGACTTTCTAGACGAGGCTAAGAAGTTGTCAATCCCATCACAAGTCAACTCTGACTCACCAACGCAGGATTCCCATCACCAATGATGATAATTGTGGACACTCATGGATTCATTTAGAATATGAACGGGCTTAGAAAGAACATTGCATATTTTGTAATGGTTACTGTAGAAAGGTTTTTCTTTTTTTTCTTCATGTAATATTTTTTTTGAGTCAATTATGATTGCTTGAATACTCTGAGCCAGGCTTTCTAATAACTACTCTAAGAAAAAGAGGTGAACTGGACAGTCAGTCCACAAAGGCACAGCAGAGTCTATATCTGCATGTATGTGTACCCACCTGCGCGGGGGTGGGCATGATCAGGGTCCTGGCAAGCTCATAATGTTCTCTGGGAGGTCACTAAGCCAGAAATAGAGTGAAATCTATGTTCCTGTCAGTCTGACAAAATTCCTTTCTTGTTTTCCTTTTGAGACAGATTCTCAAGCTGTTGCTCTGAGCAGAGTGCCATGGCGTCATAGCTCACAGCAACCTCAAACTCTTGGGCCCAAGAGATTCTTTTGCCTCAGTTTTTCTATTTTTAGTAGAGACAGGGTCTCAATTTTACTCAGGCTGATCTTGAACTCATGAGCTCAAGCTACCCACCTGCCTTGGCCTCCCAAAGTGCTGGGATTGCAGGCATGAGCCACTGCGCCCAGCCTGCTCTGTCAATATCTCTAAGGGAAAATTACTGTCTTGTATGTTACCCAAAAAGAATGTTTTCACTCCAAAGCTAAATCTTTTTACGCCTATGTAGAACCACGTAAATGTGTGGTGGTGCATCCTGGTCTTCGGGGTCCTCTGCAGGTAAACGCACGCTGTAGGAGGCAGTAACTAAATGCAGGTATCTGCAGGTGTCCCCAAACAATTTCAGAATTTCTCATCTTAGTTAACTGGAATTATAACTTTAGTTTCTCAAGGATAGAAGCATATGTTTACAGCTACAGTTTAAAAGGCAAGTAAACATTTGGCCTCATTACGTCTACTGTTTGTTGTTTCTGAAAATTTATTTAGTGGTTGTGAAAGATGCCAGATTGAGAAAAACACTAAAAAAAGAAATTTGCTATTTATTCACAGATGACTCATTAGACATTCAGTTTCCTCAAGAGCCTGGTTTCCTCTAAGCTTCTTCTTGGTCTAATGAAAGGTTCTTGTGGTACCGACATGTTTATTTGGGTTTGTGGCAGGTGTCACCAGGACACAGGGCAGTGTCACGTTCCAATGTTCAACACTCCGTGGCCGAGCCACTTACCTTCTCTACTCCTCCTCATCTTCTTCTGTAAAGTTAGGATACATACCACTACCTCATGAGTTGTTTTGAGGATTATATTAGTTAATATGTACAATGTTTACAAAGTTAGAATGATCCCTTCACATGGTAAACGCCAACTGGGTGCCAATTACTTTATGTGTTTAGCTGACCACATACCTTGGGACAAATGTTTACCATCCTTATATATTTTCATATTTAAGTCATATGGTGGGGTTTACTCTCTAATTTTAAATGCTGTAGTGGTAGTGATTGCCCTGGCAGTTGGCAGGAAAGTGTCAGTAGGCACCTGCGTTCACTGGGTCTCAGACTCTGCAGCGTCAGTTGGAGATAATACATCTTTATTCTCCCTGCTACCCACCCACCCAATTCACTCTGTTCTATTCACTTCTTCCTTGCTTGGCTGACATGACTTTCACAGCCATGTTTTCTGTAGTGATTCTTGAAGCATAATATATATCCAGGACTCTTGTTTCCTTTTACTCACGGAGGAATGAATTGTATCATCCTCTCCAGCTCAAAACACTCTCTAAAGATTTCTTGCTTTGCTCCCAGGCATTTGAGACCAAAGTGTCAGGCTAAGTATGTGTCTTATTTCCCCAAAGTGATAGGTTACAGTTCCAGGAGATCATGCATAGCTATGGGGTCAGCAGTCGAATTCCTGATCATTGCAGTATTACCATAATCCCTGTCGTTTTTAGTTAAAGTTTATGCTAATTTACAAAGAAGGCTCTTCTGAAAGTTTTCTGACTCATGACTAAAATTTTGAATTAACACAAACTTTAGCTGAACATAAACATTGCAGGATTTATCTACTTGCTAAAGTACCTAGATATAAAGTTAAGATATAAATAAATGTATGTGTTGACATAGAAGGTAAGAAACTGTGGTTCTAAAATTGAGCATATGAATAAAAGATTGTGGCTAGGACATGAAAATCAATGGAATTCAACCCATTTTGGAAGATCATAATCTACCCATTAGAAATTGTAAAAGATAACAGGGTACAGATATGAGTGCAAGGAATTATCACACAGCATATTCAATTCACATCACATGTGGCCTATCACAGGTTCTAGAGGCTAACTCTTGTTATTTTACTATATATTTTGTTCACCATTTCATCACCGATTTTTTGGCTTCCCTTCTAACATCTGGAAATACATAAGATGTTCACATGATGATGTTCTGTCATCATTTGTGCAAAAATTAATAGAACATCTGAGCTGTCATTCTTTGCCCCATGCCACAGTGTGTGTGAGGAGATGTGAAGGGTTTAGGCAGCAGATCAAAGTCATCATTATCACCAATAGCGTTAGCATTACTGATTCACACAGTCACTTTGGTTAAATAATCTCAAGGTACAAGGCTTTCTTAAGCACTCCTTTAACTAATCGAATCCTCCTGGCAATCTATGGGGAAGGTGCCAATATTATTCCTATTTCCACTTGATGATATTAGAGCATAGTAGTTGTGCAAAGTTGTCCAAGGACATCGGGCAATTAAATGGTGAGCGAGGATTTAAACCAGAGTCTGACTCCTAGGTGACAAGCAATGCCAGACTGCCACGGGGACGATGGTGGGTGACTACACAACCCTGCCTGGCAGAGCCACAGATGTGCTACTCTGCGGTTGAAGGCAAGACGTTCTCCATGCTTCCAGAAGGTCTAATGGGCATGATACTACTGGGAAGTCTATGCAGGCTAAAAGAACAATTTGGGGATTTTGGCTGTTGTTGGCTTCGAATTTCTAAAACATACTTGCACAGATTTGTATCCATAACTTTCTGTGAAGAAATACTATGGGGATGGATGTGGTGGCTCATGCCTATTATCCCAGCACTCCGGGAGGCTGAGGTGGGTGGATTGAGTTCAGTAGTTGGAGATGAGTCTGAGCAAGAGCGAGACCCTATCTCTACTGAAAATAGGAAAACTAGCTGGGCATTGTGGGGGGATACCTGTATTCCCAGCTACTCAGGAGGCTGAGTCCCAGGAGTTTGTGATTGCTGTGAGCTATGATGACACCATGGAACTCTGCCCAGGGCTATAGAATGAAGCTCTGTCTCAAAACAAACAAACTAATAAACAAACAAAAAACTATTTACCATTCCACGATATTATGTAAAATTTTCTCTTCTCCAATTTAAATGTACAATATGTAGTCAGGACAATGTGAAGTTTAATGTTTAGTCAAATATGATGTCAGCCACTTTGAGAAACAATATGTTCTTGCCAAGGAGATAGTTCTATGAAAAATTCTATTTTTAAAATGTTTGTAACACAGAAAATGCAGCTTGTGTTGGTGAGCACTGATTTCCATATACTACTGCTCAGTGCTAACTTAAACGAATTCATAGACTGATGTCGAAACCATATTCATTTTAACTAGGAGAATTTATTTTAAATATTTACTTTAATATTATTGATTAGGTAGTACTTAATGTTTTGCATAGGGTGGGTCTTACTAGTCAACTGTCTCCTGCCTGTAACCCCAGCACTCTGGGAAGTCGAGGCAGGGGGATCACCTGACCACAGTCTGGCACAAGATAGCTTTTTAATTTCTATATTCAAATTTGGGCAATCGGTGGCACAAAATTAAAATAACTTGTTTATAGTCATTGCTATCGTCTGAATGTTGCTATCCTCCTTAAATGATGTATTGGCAGATAGACTCTATAATGACGGAATTAAAGGCTTTTTGGTCATTGGGTTAAGCCCCTTAGAAAAGGACTCGAGGGAGTGAATTTTTTCCTTCGATCCTTTTTTTTTTTTTTATTAAATCATAGCTGTGTACATTAATGCCATCATGGGGTACAATATGCCGGTTTTATATACAATTTGAACTGTTTTCATCAAACTGGTTAACATAGCCTTCATTGTATTTTCTTAGTTATTGTGTTAAGACATTTATATTCTACACCTAGTAAATTCCACATGTACCCTTAGGTGTGATCCCACCAATTACCCTCCCTCCACCCAGCCTCCCTCTCCCCTCCTTTTCTCTGCCGCTCCCCTTTCCCCTTCTTCTTGAGCTATAACTGGGCTATAGCTTTCTTATGAAGTGGGTTTCATAGTAAGACTGAGTATATTGGGTACTTTTTCTTCCATCCTTTCTACCATGTGTGGCCACATCTGTGCCTTCTGCTGTGTAAAGTGGAGGAGGGAGGTCTCCACAGCCTTTAGACTGTGAGAAATACATTTCTCTAGTTTATAAATTGTCAAGTCCAAGGAAGGTAATTTATTATAATAACATGAACACACACACACACAAATTCTGAGTTACTATTAGGACACCTAAAATTAGAACTACGGCTTAATTTCCCAGTTAGTCTTTTTTTAGTAAATATAAATTTTAGCAGATTACATATTTTTATCTAGTTTTACTGCCTCTTCCTTTTCCAAAAATCACACATTCGTGCAATGTGATTAAATAAATATAATTTACGTTCTTGGAAGCTTTTCTTACAGCAAGTTGGTCACAAATTTTTTTTTTTTTTGAGACAGAGCCTCAAGCTGTCACCCTGGATAGGGTGCTGTGGCACCACAGCTCACAGCAACCTCCAATTCCTGGGCTCAAGCGAGTCTCTTGCCTCCGCCTCCCAAGTAGCTGGGACTACAGGCGCCCGCCACAACGCCCGGCCATTTTTTGGTTGCAGCGTCATTGTTGTTTGGTGGG
>CAUYRH010038180.1:0-15545 GCA_963574655.1 Perodicticus potto | reverse complement strand
AAAAAATGGCCGGGCGTTGTGGCGGGCGCCTATAGTCCCAGCTACTTGGGAGGCGGAGGCAGGAGACTCACTTGAGCCCAGGAATTAGAGGTTGCTGTGAGCTGTGATGCCACAGCAGTCTATTCAGGGTGACAGCTTGAGACTCTGTCTCAAAAAAAAAAAAAAAAAAAAAATTCTTGTTGTTTACCACATGTACACCCCAAAAGGAAAAATCGTGCAACAAAATTTTCCTCAAAAAAAAAAATTTTTTTTTTCTTCTGAAGTGGTAAGTTTTCTACTTATAACAAGATTTCAATTTTTTTTTTCTTTTTGAGACAGAGTCTTACTATGTTACTCTCAGTAGAGTCCAATGGCAACAAAGCTCACAGCAACCTCCAACTCCTGAGCTTAGGCGATTCTCTTGCCTCAGCCTCCCAAGTAGCCGGGACTACAGGCACCCATCACAAAGCCCTGCTAGTTTTTGGTTGTAGTTATTGTTTGGCAGGCCCTGGCTAGATTCGAACCCATCATCTCTAGTGTATGTGGCTGAGCTACAGGCGCTGAGCCAAGATTTGAAATTTTGTTGTAAATGTGTATTGAAGTATTTTACCTCTGCTGAATGTAGTTATTTGGCCAATTTTGATTTTTATGCCTAGGTGCATTCAATATAAAAGACTCCATCTTTTATAGTTCATCTTACTTGGCTTTCTTTGCACTAAACTAGTAAACCATTCAATTGTGTTTTGTAATTACATGATGATTGTTGTACCCTTTATTTGGGTAAACAGAAAGACCACCTTGGCAAGTTCAGGAACGCAGGTCAGCTTTTTTTTTTTTTCCCCACAGTTTTTTGGCCAGGGCTGGATTTGAACTCGCCACCCTTGGCATATGGGGCCAGCGCCCTACTCCTTGAGCCACAGGTGCCACCCAGCAGTTCAGCTCTTAAGGCATACATGGACAAGGTTGCCATCAGAGTGGGCTTCCAAACACCAGGAAGACCCTCTCACTCAGAGACTTCACACTGATACCAAAGTCTCTGAAGTTCCACCAGAGATTCATTCTTTTGGTTTAATCTTTGTTATTATAGCACTTTTTTTTTTTTTTTTTAGAGATGAGGTCTTGCCATATCAGCCCGGCTGATCTTGAACTCTGGGCTTAAGCAATCCTGCCTCAGTTTACCAAGTAACTGGGACTTAATAGGCATGAGCCACCATACCCAACCTTTCTGTAGTACTTTTTCTTTTTTTATTGTTGGGGATTCATTGAGGGTACAAGAAACCATTACACTGGTTGCATTTGTTGGGTAAAGTCCCTCTTACAATTGTGTTTTGCCCCCAAAAGGTGTGGCACACACCAAGACCCCACCCCCCTCGCTCCTTCCCTGTCTCTGCTCTTCCTTTCCCCAAGTGATAATTGAGAATCTATAGTTTTAATTTGCTGTTTGACAGAAATTAAAAGAGTAAGAACCCTGGGAGTCTAAGTAGGGGGAGAAGCTTCTGGGGAAAGAATGGAGAGTAAAAGGGGCAGGATGTGATGACATCACAATTCTACCCACGGCCATCCATTCCCAAGGAGTCCCTGCTAGGGAGTCCCTGAAACAGGAAACACAGGGGTTTGTGAACTAGAAAAATGAGTGCTAAGAAGTCCTAACAATATGACTGTATCATCTCTTTCAACAGAAATACCCACTTATTCAGAAGCCAAGTCCTTGTTGAACCTTTAGCATAAGCAAGCTTTGCATTTATCACAGCCTATTGTCAAGGCAACAGGCTATTATTTATTTTTTCTATTCCACAAATTTAAAGCTATGAGATACTTAATCTGTTAGGCTAAAAGATTTTGTATAGAAAAGCAAAATAGTTGACTTTGGAATGTTAGGTATAGGATAAAGTTGAAGCAACTGCACGTTCTAAGAATGTTGCAGACCACAACAGGTGTGACACTGCAGCCACTGAGCTGAGCAGTGAAAGATCCACCTGCCTATTTTACTTATATTCCACAGTATGTTAACAAGGAGAGGTTTGAATAGATACTCACACCTCACCTTATGTAGGCTTTTTTGGTTAAAAAATGGAAAACAAATCTAAAGAAACTGTAGCATGTGAAGAATAATCTTTTTCTTTTTTTTTTTAGAGACAGAGTCTCACTTTGGTACCCTCGGTTGAGTGCTGTGGCTTCACAGCTCACAGCAACCTCCAGCTCCTGGGCTTAGGGCATTCTCTTGCCTCAGCCTCCCAAGTGGATGGGACTACAGGCACCCACCACAATGCCCGGCTATTTTTTGTTGCAGTTTGGCCGGGGCCGGGTTTGAACCCGCCATCCTCAGTATATGGGGCCAGCATCCTATTCAATCAGCCAAAGGCGCTGCCCAATCTTTTTTTTTTTTTTTTTTTAAGAAGAATCTCACTTTGTCAATCCTAGGTAGAGTGCCATGGCGTCATAGCTCACGGCAACCTCAAACTCCTGGGCTCAAATGATTCTCTTGCCTCAGCCTCCCAAATAGCTGGGACTATAGGCTCCCACCATCCAACACCCAGCTATTTTTAGATATGGGGGTCTCCCTCTTGCTCAGGCTGGTCTCGAACCTGTGAGCTCCAGAGATCCACCTGTCTTGGCCTCCCAGACTGCTAGGATTACAGACAATGAGCCACCTCACCTGGCAAGAATATTGGCTGGTGGAGAGAAGAGGTTTCTGTTACTAGCAGGGTTATCTTTATTTTTCTCATGAATCATGGTGCAAGATTGTGATTTCATGCAGAAGTAACCAAAAACCAGACCAGAGCTTGGATATCGTTAGAATGTATGGTCTTGGCTTTGGCAGGGTTGGGGATTACTTGACTTTTCTGGTTTCAGCCAAAAAGACTGAAAGTAGCTCTTAGTTTACCTGCAGTTTGGAAAGGGATGGCAAGGGAATTTATAATACTTAGCAAAAAAAGGAAGCTGATAAAAAGATTTGTTTTTTGCTTTCTTTTTTTGCTGGGACTGAGTTTGAGTGGGGTCGGTGCCCTACTCCTTTGAGCCACACCCGCACCCAAAAAGATTTAGTATTACTCCCTCCTGCCCCAGTGATTTTCTCTCTTGTTGTTTGTGTTTTTAAATCAGGAGAGTACCAGCAAACTGAGTTGGTCACCCTAAGACACCTTTTCTATATAGATATGGGGAAATTTCAGAAAGTTAAAGTTTGAAGGGAAGACTTCCCCTCCTCCAATAAAACCCAACTGGACAGGCACAGTGGCTCACACCTACAATCCTAGCACACTGGGATGCTGAAGTGGGAGGATTGCTTGAGGTCAGGATTTTGAGACCAGCCTGAGCCAAGACCAAGACCACATCTCTACAAAAACTAGAAAATTTAGCTGTGTGCAGTGGTGTGTACCTGTAGTCCTAGACACTCAAGAGGCTGAGGCAGGAGGATGGCTTTGAGCTCAAGAATTTGAGGTTGCGGTGGTGCCCATAGCTCAATGGGTAGGGCGCTGGCCACATATACCAAGGCTGGCGGGTTCAAACCGGGCCCAGGCCAGTTAAAACGACGACAACTGCAATAACAACAAAAGATAGCTGGGCTATGTGGTTGGCGCCTGTAGTCCCAGCTACTTGGGAGGCTGAGGCAAGAGAATCGGCTAAGCCCAAGAATTGGAGGTTGCTGAAGCCCAAGAGTTGGAGGTTGCTGTGAGCTGTGATGCCACAGCACTCTACCCAAGGCGACAGCTTGAGACTCTGTCTCCAAAAAAAAAATAGTAATAATTTGAGTATTATTTAATTATAATAGTAATAAAGTGAGACTCCAAACCAAACCACCCAGTAATTTAAAGGAAAACATGAGTCAAATCTGTAATTGGAAACAAGACAGAATTCTAAAAAATCAGAATCATGAAACTGGATCCATTTATTTAAAAAGTAAAAAATTCTAAAAGATGGTGACAGAAGAAATTCTTACCTTTTATAAAATTGCATGGACCAGGCGTGGTGGGTCATGTTTGTAATCCTAGCCTTCTGGGAGGCTCAGCTTAGGAGTTCAAGACCAGCCTGAGCAAGAATGAGACCCCCATCTCTACTAAAATTAAAAATACTGGCCAGGTGTGGTGAAGGACACTTGTAGTCCCAGCTAATGGGGAGGCTGAGGCAAGAGGATAGCTCAAATCTAGGAATTTGAGGTTGCTGTGAGCTATGACACCACAGCTCTCTATCCAGGGCGAGAGTGAGATTGTTTAAAAAAAAAAAAAAAACTGAACAGTAATGAGAAAATGGAATCTTTTTGAAAACCAGAAACATTGGCTCTGAGTAGACTTAAAATATTGGCATAAGACTATGAAAGTTTCAATCATGGAAGCTTTGAAAGGCCAGACACAGTGACTCACACCTGTAATCCTAGCCCTCTGGGAGACCAAGGCAGGTGGATTGCTTGAGTTCAGGAGTTCAAGACCAACATATGTAAAGAGCGTGACCATCTCTAAAAATAGCTGGGTATGTGGCGGGTGCCTGTAGTCCCAGCTACTGGGGAGACTGAAGCAAAAGGATCGCTTGAGCCCAAGTCTGAGGTTGCTGTGAGCTATGATGACAAAGCACTCTACACAGGGCAACAAAGTGAAACTCTGTCTCAAAAAGAAAAAAAAGCTTTGCAATGAGTAGCCATAATTTTTGAGAACCATACATTTCAAGACCCAGCATGATTAGCTCAACTTTTAAAATTTACATTTTATTATAAGTGACATTCCTGCTCTTCCCATCATTTATTTTACCCTACATGATGATGATCAAATTTAACATCATTTTTGTGTCTCTGCTTTATATTTTGCTGGTTGAGTCTGTGACACTTAAAACTGGAATTTAGTCTAAAGCCAAGAAGCTGGTTTGGTATAGCTGTCTTTTTACCCCAAATAGTTTGCATCTCCTACATTAGGAGCAAAGCCAGAACTGGATGTGACAGACCATGCATTTTTCAGTACTTGGTATTTTCAGAAATTCATTATGTTTTTGTAGCAAAAAACTAGTTGTTTTCTTTCTTTCTACATAGGGCAATGTGTAACTTGAAAAAGCCACTGAGGGAAAAAAAGGATTTTAGGCCAAGCACGGTGGTTCACACCTGTAATCCTAGCACTCTGGGAGGCCAAGGTGAGTGGATTGCCTAGGCTCACAGGATCGAGACCAGCCTGAGCCAGAGCAAGACCTCAGCCTGAGCCAGAGCAAGACCTCATCTCTAAAAATAGCCGGGTATTGTGGTGAGTGCCTACAATCCCAGCTACTCTATAGGCTGAGGCAAGAGACTCGCTTGATCTCAGGAGTTTGATGTTGCTGTGAGCTATGACGCCACAGCACTCTACTGAGGATGACAAAATGAGACTCTGTCTCATAAAACAAAGAAACAAACAAGAACAAACAAAAGGATTTTGCAATGTCTATGAAATCCCAAGATAACTAAAAAAAAAAAGATAAATGAAAGCCTCTGATCCCAGGGGCCAGGTGCAGTGGCTGATGCCTGTAATCCTAGTTACTTGGCAGGCTGAGGCAAGAGAATCACTTAAGCCCAGGAATTTAAGGTTGCTGTGAGCTGTGATGCAACAGCACTCTACTGAGGGCGACAAAGTGTGACTGTCTCAAAAAAAAAAAAAAAAATCTTGAGACTTCATTGTATATGCTAGGAAAAATTAAACAACTTTAAAATTTGGGTAATATGAAGAATATTAACTAATATGGTTAGGCAAACCGTGATCTCCTACATTTCTAAAGATAGTGTAGTCTAATTGCATGTGGCTGAATATGACTGAAGTAGTAGAGCATGGTAGAAGAACATTGAACACAGGCAGGAAGTGCCCCAGATATTCCTGAGAATGCTGGGCACTTTATCTGATCTCCTTTAATTCCTCAAGACAATTCTATGAAGTGGATGGTCTTATCCTTATTTTATAGATGAGCAAACAAGTTTAAACAACCCAGGCACAGCTATACTAATGCCCCAAGTTTTCCAATTCTAGAGCTCCAAATGACTTATCTATCCATTATACCTTTTCCCCCAAAGTGTAGAATAAAAACTTCTGGTGGTGAAAGAGTATTTTTTGAAAAACACTGTCGGCAGGCGCAGTGGCTCGTGCCTCTAATCCCAGCACTGTGGGAGGCTGAGGAGGGAGAATTGCTTGAGCTCAGGAGTTTGAGACTCACCTGAGTGAGAGACCCGGACTCATGAAAAAAAATGGAAAAACCCACCTGGGCACCACGGCGAGCGCCTGTAATCCCAGCGGCTTCCGGAGGCTGAGGCAGTGGGATGCCCACAGCCCAAGTCAGAGGTTGCAGTGAGCTACCATGCCCACTGCACTCTACTCAGGGGCATAGGGTGGGACTGTGTCTCAACAACAACAACAAAAGAAATAAATAAAAAATAAGCAACGAAATAAAATAAAATAAAAAAAAGAAAAACACTGCCTCCCAGAAAACCAAGGGCAAATCTTGGCTCTGACACTTGCTAGGTACATAACTTCTGTGGCACTCATTTTTCTACTGAAAGAGGCAGTAGCAACTTAAATGTCACAAGCTTGGTATGAAAATGAAATCCTATGCCATTCTGCATGGCTTAGCAAATAACATTTTACAAAACGTTTTAAAATATATTATCTCATTGATAATGTGCTATAGAAAGGGCTTATTAGGTATTATATGTGTAGATGAAAAACAAAAGCTTTAAGGTTCCAAAAGCAGCACCGTACTTATTTTTAGTGAGCTTTTCGAAGAGCATTATAAACTGTGGCGATGATACGAAATATTCCTAGGCGGATGTTCTTAGACTTCAGCATGCCTAAGAATCATCTGAAGAGCTTGCAGGAAGTGGTTTCTTGAGCTCCTTCCATCTCTTCTGTTTTAGTAGCTTGGGGTCTTCTGTGCACTTGCATTCTTATGCTGCTCACAGGTGCTGCTGGTCCAAGGCCTACACTTTGAATAACCCTTATGTTAAATTTAACACGTCACTCCAAAGAGACTGCAGTTATTCTAATACAGTGTGGCTAAATTTGTGAATTGGAAATGATTAAAAGCCTTTTGATGAGTGAAAACTTATTTTAAAAATACTAATTAAATTTGGTCCCTAGTGAATTCTGTTAAAGGAGAAATATAAAACAACTTTGAAAAAGTTCTATTCCATTTGTCCAGAAAAGGTTTGTCTGTTTTAATTTGTCCCTGGCCATGTTCAAATTCAACTTTTGCACATGAGAATGAACTGTCACAATACTCTCCCCCCTTTTCTTTGTTCTTCAAATACACCATGCATCCCCCCTCACAGAACTTGTACATTTGATCTCCTCTCCTTGAACCTGCCTAAGTAGTTTTCCAGATTTGTTTGAAATTCTCCACATAAAGGCAGCATTCCCTAATACTCCAGTTTATACTGGGTCCCCATTATATATGCTCTCATAACACTGTATTTTCAAAATCAGTGCCATTTGTAATTCCATATTTGTCCAACACCTTGCAGTTAAAATATATTTCTGAATCACCTGAAAATACAATTTGCTCTCTTAACTGTTAGCCAAATCATATTACTTTTATCATGACAAAGTGGTCTCAAACCGAGGTTATGTTAGATCATATAGGGTACTTAAAAACAGATTGGTGCTCAGGTCTCATCTCAGAAATTCTGAAATACTTAGTCTGGGGTAGGGCTAATTTTTTTTCTTTTCTATTTTCAGGTGTCCTGACACTTTAGGATAAGGATTTGTATTTTTAAAAGCGCTCCAGGTGTACCTAATGTGCAGTAAATGCTGAGCACCATTTATTTTGTCTTCTAGGAGAAAGCTAGGACAGCTATTTGAACTTTGTAGCAAAGGTAGTCCTAGGAATTGAAGTCAGAGGACATATATTTACCAAGTAAATATCAGAGGGATCAGAAAATAAATACTTGCAGTACAAGTAGTTTATTTTGAAATTTTGAGAAATTCATAGTACTGTTCTTTGAAAAGTTTAATGTCCTATTATTACCCAAACTTTATTTCTTTTTCGAGACAGAGCCTCTAGCTGTCACCCTGGGTAGAGTGCAGTGGCATCACAGCTCACAGCAACCTCCAATTCCTAGGCTCAAGCGAGTCTCCTGCCTCCGCCTCCCAAGTAGCTGGGACTACAGGCGCCTGCCACAATGCCCGGCCTTTTTTTGGTTGCAGCCGTCATTGTTGTTTGTCGGGCCTGGGCTGGATTTGAACCCACAAACTCAGGTGTATGTGGCTGGCACCTTAGCCGCTTGAACCACTGGCGCTGAGCCCCAAACCTTTTCTTTATTAAGCTTGGTAAGCAGTATTTAAAGTGATTCAGGCCATGTTCAAGGTTGGCAAGTGTAGCCCTTTCAACAGATGACAGAGAGGACCATACACCTGAGTGGTCACTGTACAGATCTTTTTTTTTTTTTTTTTGTAGAGATAGAGTCTCACTTTATCGCCCTCGGTAGAGTGCCGTGGCATCACACAGCTCACAGCAAGCTCCAACTCCTAGGCTTAGGTGATTCTCTTGCCTCAGCCTCCTGAATAACTGGGACCACAGGTACCCACCACAATGCCCAGCTATTTTTTTGTTGCAGTTTGGCCAGGGCTGGGTTTGAACCCGCCACCCTCTGTATATGGGGCTGGTGCCCTACTCACTGAGCCACAGGCGCCACCCTGTACAGATCTTTTGATTCCCAATCTCATTCCACCACAGCACCCAACTTCTTCCTGGGTGAACTCTTAGTATCTACCCAGTTAACATCCCCCCCCCCCCAGTTGAATCACCTGATGGCCTAATTCATTTATTTTAAATCTTTTATATTTTCTAAATAAAGTTACTTAATGACTTTACATTTACCTAAAAGTACTATTTTAGCTGGACTTGGTGGGTGACTCCTCTAATCCTAGCACTCTAGGAGGCTGAGGTAGGTAGATTGCTTGATCTCAGGAGTTCAAGACCAGCCTGAACAAGAGTGAGACCCATCTCTACTAGAAATAGAAAAATTAGCCGGGCATTGTGGTGGGTATCTATAGTAGAAGGCTGATGTAAGAGGATTGCACAAGCCCAGGAGTTTGAGGTTGCTGTAAGTTATGACGTTGCAGCACTTTACCCAGGGTGACAGAGTGAGACTCTGTCTCAAAATGAAAAAAAAAAAAAAAGTATTACTGGCTTGGCGCCTGTGGCTCAGCAGGCTAAGGCACCAGCCACATACACCTGAGCTGGCAGGTTCGAATCCAGCCTGGGCCCGCCAAACAATGACTGCAACCAAAAAATGGCTGGGCGTTGTGGCGGGCTCCTGCAGTCCCAGCTACTTGGAGGTGGAGGCAAGAGACTCACTTGAGCCCAGGAATTGGAGGTTGCTGTGAGCTGTGATGCTATGGCACTCTATCCAGGGTGACAGCTTGAGGCTCTGTCTCAAAAAAAAAAAAAAAAAATTACTTTAACTGCATCTCAAATTTTGATATGCAGTACTTTGTCAATTAGTTTCTAGTTATTCCAGGATTTCATTATTTTACTAAGTTATCCACCCAAGTAGCTTTTCCTTCAGGCAGAGTCTGGCTAGAGTACAGTGGTGTCATCATAGCTCACTATAACCTCCAACTCCTGGGCTCAAGTGCTCTTCTTCCTTTAGCCTCCCAAGGAGCTAGGGAGTACAGGCACTCACCACCATGCCCAGATAATTATATTTTCTCTATTTTTTAAAGATATGGTTTTGCTCTTGCTCTGAGTGGTCTTGAATACCTGAGCTCAAGCAATCCTCTTGTACAGGCCTCCCAAAATGCTAAGATTATAAGCATGAGCTATCACACCTGGTCCCAGGTAACATTTTTTTTGAGACAGGGTTGCTCTGTCTTGAGTGTCACAGCCTCAGCCTAGCTCATAGCAACCTCAAACTCTTGGGCTCAAGCAATTCTCCTGCCTCAGACTCCTGAATAGCTGGAATTATAGGTGTACACCACCATGCTCAGCTAAATTTTTCTATCTTTAGTACAGCCAGGGTCTTGCTCTTGCTCAGGTTGATCTCGAACTCCTGACTGCAACGGAGCCTCCTATCTTGGGCTCCCAAGGGCTAGGGTTATAAGTTTGCTGGTCCTAGGTAATATTTTAACACTGCTCTATATGGTACCTTAGTAGGCTCTGAATATTAATAGCTAAGAGAAAGTTAAAAGAAATCATAACAAGGAAAAATAGAGGGAACAGTTCTAATCTTTCTTTCCTGTAATGTATAATGACTAAACCCATCTGTAGACTATAGGCTTGAGTCTTTTGGGTACTGGAGTATCATATATATAGAGGGTGCCAAAAAAAGGTATACACATTTTCTTGTTGGAAGTAAAAATGACCATTCCTAATGAATGTATGAACTGCAGGTAACATGGATATGCACAGCATGTCTAGGTACACTTGACCGGTGTATTCAATTTTGAAAAGTAATAAATACATAGATAACATCGCTTAAAATGTGTATATATTTTTTAGCACTCTCTGTATATCTATATAGATTTTATACATATAATCTCACAACGTTTTCTTAAAAGTCATAGTGTTCCCTGTGAAAGTGGCTTACTCACCTTACAAGATCTCACCTTCAGTAAAAAATGGAGTTTAAAATGTTGGCTGACCAAGAAACTGAGATAACCCAGAAGCCACAAGCTAACCTAAGACCCAGATCTTGGTGTCTAAATACCATTCTCCTAATAGAAACCTGAGATCCTTGTAGAATCAGCTAATTCTAGGACTGGAGCAGGGAAAATACCAGATATGTCTGTGGCATTTTGTGACACCAGAAAATAAGTGCTCTAAAAACAAAAGAATGGGAGGATGTCAAGGAACACATAAGCTAACTTGAAAGAGCTCCCAAAGGCCAAAGCTGGGACCATCTTAACAAATAATGTGGTATTAGGTTATAATTCAAAGTATAAAATAAATATGAGTACATACTGATTAACATATACATGAATGACTGAAAACAAACAAATGGAAAGAAGAGAGAAATCTTTCTTGCATGAGAATTCCAAATAATTTAAGTGGCTATTTCCCACTCTAGGAAGCAAGCAGAGCTTAATTCTCTGCTATTCCCATCTCTCTCCCCGAGTGTGGGCTGGACTTAGGGTAATGACTGGAAAAAGAAAAGTAGCTATTTTAAGCAAGCAGTTAAGGTTTATATCATGTGGGTATCATGTGTCTGCTGATATCTGAGAAGGTCACTTCATTTATATGGTATTTATATCCAAAATCCATAACCCCAGTTTAATCATTAGAAAATCACCATACAAACCCAAATTGAGAGACACTTTACCTCATCACTACTCCTCAAAAATGTCAAGGTTATGAAAAATAAAGAACAAAAAACTGTCAAAGGCTGGAGGACATGAAGGAGACATGATGAATAAATGTAATGTATAATAGCATAATGGATTGCATCCAGGACCAGAAAAAGACACTGTTGAAAACCCAAATAGTCTGGATTTTTTTTTTTTTGCAGTTTTGGCCAGGGCTGCCAAAAGGCATATGGGGCGAGGGCCCTACTCCTTTGATCCACAGGCGCCGCCCTGTATTTTTGTTAATAGTCAGCCACATACCAATGCCAGTTTGTTTTGATGAATGTCCTATATTAATACAAGTTGTTAACTAGAGGGGGAACTGGGTGAGGGATATATAGATCTCTAAAATCTGCAACTTTTAAGTCTAGTGTGCCCTCCAGGAACCTCAGCAATCCAGATGTAGCATACTTCTTTGATATGTAAATCATTTCATGACTTGGTGATATACAGTGACTTTTTTTGGTTCTCCAAACTAACAGATTGTAATTTTTCTGAGGGACACAGGTGGCATTTGATGCCAGTTGGCATGTGGTGTATTTCTCCTTAAACCACTGGAGAATAAACATGGAGACCTATAGCTTAAGTTTACTGAATAGAAAAGGAGGTCTTATATAAAACCAATAAACTGGGACCACTGTGTTCAAATGTGCTTCATTGAAAAGGACAAATAAAACTTTTAGACTCCCAGTAAAGCCACATCTTAACTTTGCTTTTCTAGGGTACACTGTAGTAGCCTCTAATTCACACAAGAATTTCAATCCTTAGGACAACCACTCAAGTAGTAAGAAATGAGAATGTAAAATGACCAGACCCTGGCTGCCAGTGCTAAGATGTCAGGCACCTAAGTCATATGCATCAAGTTCACAAAATGACAAAAAGAAATTCTCAGGAACCTGTTCGGAAGTAGCCAATGGTTGTGAAAATATTGCCAAGTTATATATAAAAAAATTATATTTAGAAAATAAGAAATTTGGCTCGGCGCCTGTGGCTCAACTGGCTAAGGCGCCAGCCACGTACACCTGAGCTGGCGGGTTCGAATCCAGCCGGGTCCCGCCAAACAACAATGACGGCTGCAACCAAAAAAAAAAAAAAAAATGGCCGGGCGTTGTGGCGGGCACCTGCAGTCCCAGCTACTTGGGAAGTGGAGGCAGGAGACTCGCTTGAGCCCAGGAATTGGAGGTTGCTGTGAGCTGTAATGCCACAGCACTCTATCCAGGGTGACAGCTTGAGGCTCTGTCTCAAAAAGAAAAAAGATAAATAAAAATAAGAAATTAGATCAAGAAAAATCCAGAGAAAAACCAACTGTTAATCTCTGCTCTCATGTCCCTGATGTTGCCAACACCTATGAGGTTTCATCATTTGCCAAACGAAGGAGGTCAAAGCAAAAAGCAGTATGGTTCATTTCATAGGAAATGTCCAGAAGAGGCAAATTCATAGAAACAAAAAGTAGATTTATGATTCTGAAGGGCTGAAGAGAGTGGAAAGGAGGACTGACTGCTAATAGGTATGGGATTTCATTCTAGGGTGATGAAAATGATATAAATTAGATCATATTTACATAATATAATGCGACTATACTAAAAACTAATGCATTGCACACTTATTTAAAAATGATATAAATTAGATTACATTTACATAATTGCGACTATACTAAGAACTACTGAATTGCACACTTACTTAAAAAGGTAAATTTTATAGTGTAGAATTATATGCCAATAAGAAAAAAATAAATGCAAACTTAAAGTAATACAGAATGAAGAATCTGGACATGCCAAAGGTAAACTGGATCCACTTTTTTTTTTTAGAGACAGAGCCTCATTTTGTTGCCCTTGGTAGAGTGCCCTGGCATTACAGCTCCCAGCAACCTCCAGCTCTTGGGTTTATGCCATTCTCTTGCATCAGCCTCCCACATAGCTGGGATTACAGGCATCTGCCACAATGCCCACCTATTTTTTGGTGCAGTTTGGCCAGGGCCAGGTTTGAACCTGCCACCTTGGGTATATGGGGCCGAACCCTACTCACTGAGCCACAGGTGCCACCCACACTTTTTTTTTTTTTTGAGACAGAGCCTCAAGCTGTCACCCTGGGTAGAGTGCTGTGGCATCACAGCGCACAGCAACCTCCAATTCCTTGGCTCAAGCGAGTCTCTTGCCTCCGCCTCCCAAGTAGCTGGGACTACAGGCACCCGCCACAATGCCAGGCCATTTTTTGGTTGCAGCCGTCATCGTTGTTTGGTGGCCAGGGCCGGATTCGAACCCGCCAACTCAGGTGTACGTGGCTGGCGCCTTAGCCCGTTGAGCCACAGGTGCCGAGCCTCAAGCGAGTCTCTTGCCTCTGCCTCCCAAGTAGCTGGGACTACAGGCGCTCACCACAACGCCCGGTCATTTTTTGTTTGCAGCCGTCATTGGTGTTTGGCGGGCCCGGGCTGGATTCGAACCCGCCAGCTCAGGTGTACGTGGCTGGAGCCTTAGCCCGTTGAGCCACAGGCGCCGAGCCCCCCACCCCTATTTTAATCCTGGTGAAGCAAAGCTTTCCCAGACATCACAGGTAGCGCTCTCTCCACACTCCATCCACCTCCTTTAAACACTCTACATACAAATTAATTTCTATACCCTGCATACATCATACTTTATATCCTATTTGTATATCTTTCTCACCAATAGATTTTAAGCTCTTTAAGTCAAGCTCTTTAATTCATTTCTGAAGCCCTAAAACTTTAACACAATGCCTGGCACTTATTGACATATCAATAAAAGTACTGAACTGAACCCACAACCAAACACAAGAACCCAATTCATTTCTTCATTCAGAGTTGATAGAATTCCCCAGTTTTCTGTAGTAGAATTGAGAGTTTCTGATTAGTTTAAAGGCAATGGGTAAGAGAATTTTTTTTTCCTTTTCATTCTTTTTTTATTTTTTTTTTTAAGACAAAGTCTCACTCTGTTGCCCAAGCTAGAGGGCTGTAGCCTCAACCCAGCTCTCAGACCAGCTCAGAGCAACCTCAAACTCCTGGGTTCAAGTGGTTCTTCTGCCTCAGTTTCTCAAGTAGCTGGGACTACAGGTATCCACCACAAAACCGGTTAATTTTTCTATTTTCAGTAGAGATAGGGTCTCGCTCTTGGTCAGGCTGGTTTGGAACTGCCAAAATCAAGGGATCCACCCGCCTTAGCTTCCCAGAGTGCTAGGATAACAGGAATGAGCCATTTTGTCTAGTCTTTTTTTTTTCTGAGACAGTTCACCCTGTTGCCCCAGGCAAGAGTAAAATACGGACAGTCTAGTTCACAGCAACCTCAAATTCCTGTTCTTGAACTCGGAAAGGCAAGGGATCCATGCTCCGGCTTCAGCCTCCCAGAGGTAGGATTACAGGTGTGAGACTACCTTACCCAGCCCAAGAATTCCTTATGTTAATATCTGCCTCAACCAAATCTGTCTGGGAATAATTCTAAATCACCTCATTCCAGCTGAGCTTTAGAATGACCTGAAGAGCTTTTTAAAATGAAAACACTTAGGCCCTCATGAGGTTCTAATTCAGTTCTGCTGGGTTAGTTAGATCCCTGAATGACTTTGATGGGAAGCAGAGGAACATTTAGGGAGCCCCTGAGTATAAAATAACTCTTCCAATATGAAGCTGAGTGGTCACTAAAGTTGATGGGCCAGGAATGTCCATATAAATGTGCCAACAAACAGGACACGCATATAAAGTCTAGGGCTGGGCACAGTGGCTCAGCACTCTGGACACTCTGGAAGGCCGAGGCAGGTGGATTACCTGAGCTCAGAAGTTCAAGAACAGCCTGAGCCAGAGTGAGACCTTGTCTCTAAAAATAGCCAGGTAACGTGGCAGGCACCTGTAGTCCCAGCTACTGGGGAGGCTGAGGCAAGAGAATTGCTTGAGCCCAAGAGTTTGAGGTTGCTGTGAGCTGTGAAGCCACAGCACTCTACTAAGGGTGACAAAGTAAGTCTCTGTCCCAATTAAAAGGAGAGCGAGAACATGAAAGGGCTAAAGCTCATTAATACTGATAAACTAAAACTAAATAAACATAACTCTAAATGGTTCTTTAACACTGCATGTATATATATATGCAGCTTACTATTTTTATTGATTTCTCTACAGCTGTGTTTGGGTGGCTAAAAAGAGGGAAGACCGGCTCGGCGCCTGTGGCTCAACGGGCTGAGGCGCCAGCCACGTACACCTGAGCTGGTGGGTTCAAATCCAGCCCGGGCCCGCCAAACAACAAAGATGGCTGCAACCAAAAAATGGCCAGGCGTTGTGGCGGGCGCCTGTAG